>CM047808.1:34775923-35021040 GCA_026214975.1 Gentiana macrophylla
GTCGTAGGATAGGTCGGTGACCCGACGAGTACCAATCCTATCCTTTCGGAGACCAAGCCATGAATGTTGATAGGGGTGAACACCATCCGTAGGGGACGAAATCAAAGCGCCGCGAGGCGTCACCCTTCTCTCACTTACTTGTATCTATAGTAGAGGCCGTGGGGTTGGCCGCCGCCTCCCCGCCTCCCACTCAATAATTTGGAAGTGGTTGTGGGTTAACTAACCACGCCTTTTGATGTTAACATAAAAGCTCATCAAATCAAGGATTCCGAATGGTGTCGGTAACGTAGGGAAGCCTACCGTCCCTATTCGTTGGAACATATGTGACAATGGACGAAATCGGGTCAAGATAGCCTCATTGAGATAAGAAGGAATCACCCCGCCGCTCTCCGGTGTAGCTTAGTCTTGCCGGATCCCCGTGCATACATCACACTAGGAGGGTTAAGTCGGTCGAGCCTAGCTCAGCTTGACCACCCAACCTATAAGCGAACCGCTTTTATCCAAGATTTATTGTTCTTTCACCATCATTCAATCTCGTAGACACTCACGATTGAAAACGTGATCTCGCTTGGGCTTTAAGGCGGTTCACCGAGAACACACACCTAAAAGCCTAACGATTTTATAACCCGTCCTCGGATCATTAATTAGTTACTAAATTTATTAATTACCACGTATTAATTAAATTTCAACTAATTACACGAGTTTGTATACATGCCTATTTTAATTACCAAAATTAAAATTCTACATGTATGCATGGAGTGGATTTATGATATGATGCATGTCATGGCAATTCGATTTTATATCTATTTTATGATCAAACACATAAAAATAAATTATGGAAAATTTAAACACCGAGATGGATCGTTGGCACTTCGTGCATATCTAATCTATTAGAAAATAAAAACCAAAACCCTAACTAGGGTTTACTACTTTCTAACTAAATCTGCAGCTGTTCGAACTTTTCGACGATCGGCATACTAAACGAACTCGGATCGGGACGATATTTTCCAGATCTTATCTGCACTCCTTGAAATTCAATATGGACGGTTGGATCGGTGCTTTGACTTACCAATTTTCTCCAGTAAACCGCCAAACTTGCTGCTGAATCTGACTTTGACTGCACTGCATCAAGGAATTCCTGAGGCAGATCGGGAATCGAGATGAATCCCGATCGACCTGAAATTTTTATGGTACGTCCGAAACTCCAAGTTGATCAATCTGAACGGTCGGATTTGCGTTTCAACGGTCGAAAATCTCCCAGAAAATCGAGGAAGTCACAGGTAGTGTATCTGTGAATCCTGCGTTTTTCTGTTACAGCAGCTTCTTCGCAGCATCAAACGGATATTGAAGCGGACTCTGATCGACGCCAAAATTTGTGGAGTTGATCATCATCTTATAATCTTGATTCTGACCGGAGGGATCTGCGTTTCAACGGTTCGATCAACGGGAAAATAAAAAATACTAAACAGATACTAACAAGATCTATTTGCTGGAAATTAAACTTGCAATAAAGATAAATTACATAATTTCCTATACTCATATGAACGAATTTTCATCGTATATACGAGTTTACAATAGATCTAACGGGTAAACAGTACCAACCCCAATCCATCTCTTCAAGCCACAACATTCATAATCATAAAAAAAAAAAAAATTAAGCATGTGCATCGGGCCCTTTTTAAAAAAAATTGGGACAAAAAATCTACATGTTTTACCACTCCTAGATCTAATATTTTATACGTATAAATATAGATCACCTTGGCGACCGATACCACTGTTAGTAATATCATCCGCAACGAAGCGATTTTAAGGATCTAGATCTATAAAATACACGTAATAAAATAACTAGATCTATATCTACTACAGGGTTGTAGAACATACCTCTTGGATCTCAAAATCCAAGTTGAAGAGCCGCAATAGAAAACAAAGAAAGATGTGAAGAGCACCACGATCTTCCGTGACGTGTGATCCAAGAACTCCGGTGGAAGGAAATTCTCGCCTCAATCCTTCCGATATGCTACCCGAAAAATCTCCAAGATTTTCCCTTATTCTACCCCTTGGCCGAGATATTTCCTTCTCTCTAAGAGGTGAAAGTGAAAATTGTAGTGTGTTATTTGGGCAGGAGAACTCTCTTTATATAGGAGAGAGAAAACTTAAGCCCCGAGGATTTTATAATTAATACAAAATCAATTATGATAATTCTATTAAATAAAAGATAATCCCAAAATATTCTAGAACAAATCTAGAATAATCTTTATCTTTATTTCTTACCATAAATATTTATCCAATAAATATTTTATCATTACATGTCTTATTAATCACAAGAAAACTAATTTCTTGTAGACTAATATATGCTTGGGTCGAAATTATCATTCTTGTGACCTAGTCACAAAATTCGACCAACACACTAATTTTGGGCAAAGATTATGAAAAAATGTCTTTTCCAATTATTTTAATTATTTAGTCCCAATTAATTTAATAGTCACTAAATAATTAATTCACATATCGATTAATTAAATTCTAATAAGAATAAAATTAATATCATTATTAGGATTCGACGTCCGAGAATAGCTATGCTTATATTAGGAGGCACGTCGGGACCATGGACTAATAATCGGCGGCTCCGATAAATCAAATAAATAATTATCTTACGAAACGTAATAATTATATTCGATAAACCAATCACAGAATATGCCACCATAATCCCGTGATCGCACTCTCCGACATTATGAGATTATATTTATCTCTCGCGAGAATAATAATAAGCGTTCATTGATATAATCATTACATATGGATTAATCCTCCATAGACTGCTCATTCTAAATCGGAAGTTACCGTTAACCTTTTTCGTAACATCTTATCCTTATTTACCATTAACCCCTAGTGATCAATTAATTCATACAACTCACCGGTAGCTAATCGTTGTAATATGAACTCGCTTGCGATCGATCGCTTTCTAGGATTAACAAATAAGGGGAATCTGTCTTTCTACTTCCATAAATAGAAGAATGGATTCCGTATCTCGTGATAACACGCACTACTCACTCAATCCAAAGACAATGCCAAGATGGGGTAATTCGGACCACGCACTCGAGTGTAATCCTTAACCGTCAAGTCAAACTTCATAATGCGATTCAAGCGGTTGATCGTGATCACCTCGAGATTAAGATATATCCATAAATATGATCATCCATTGATTCGATAAGACTTCTCGATTACGGAATTATATCGTGAACTCTAATCAAATCGGTCCAAATTTCTATACGATATATCTATCATATATAAATGCCCCATTAGGTTCTCTTAACCGAAAGTCCGGATAAGACAATCACACCAACTAAGTTATGGGCGCATTAATAGCACGTTAAAGGGAGACCCGATACTTTCGATTAACTTCACTACGGGCTAATTGTATTTTAAGTACATCTTCACTAACTCAATCCTCATGTGTATATACCATACACTTGAGTTAAGTGATTACATAAACGATATACTTAGGGTTTTCTGTAGTGTAAATACTATTGTCACATCGGTGATTATGAGAATAATAAATATGAATAATAACGTCAATTCATTTATTAAATAAAACAATTACAAAAATTGTCTTTCGGGCATCACACCTAACAATAGCATGGGGCATTCAGCTTACACTAGCCCCCAAATCACATAGGACACTAGGAAAATGAGTTGTACCAATAGTAACCGGGATAGTGAAACTACCCTTGTCTCTAACTTTCGGGGGAACCCTAGACTTTCCATCAAAAATAGCGGAACACTCTTTATTAAGACACACAACTTCTTGCATTTTACCCTTTTTAGTTAGCAGCTCTTTTAAGAACTTACAATACGAAGGCATGTTTGCAAGTGCTTCAAGAAAAGGAATGTTCAAATCAATTTTCCGCAAAATCTCAATAAATCGGGTTTGTGCCTTATTCAAGCAACTTTGTCTATGATTCTTAGGGGGATATGGGAGAGTACTCAAATCAAAATATTTAGAAGGAGGAGGAATCATACCTTTCTTAGCTTTGGTGCGTGGGGAAGACGGCTCTTTCATTGGCTCTTTCCCTTCTCTTCTAGTTGAGTCCTCCTCTTTCACATCGATAACCACATAATCTCCCCTAGCTTGAGCTTCTTTCTTCTCAACTTCCTTCTTCTTGATATATTCTCCATGATCTTCATCATCTTCAATCCCATCTATATCACCATCCATAGCTCCCGCTTCGGTCTCAATAGGAGCTTTTCTAGCTTTGTCCTCCCATAGGACTTTCTTTTCTCCATTCGTCCTCAAAACTTTACCACTTCGAGCTAAGATGGCGCTTACATTTCTTGGATTCTTTCCGGTGTTACTCGGTAAGCCGCCTTTCAACTGAACATGTTCCATCACTTGACCAAATTGTGTCTCAAGATTTTTTATGGCGGAACCATGCTTGTAGTTCATCTCAACCATGTCTTTCTTTATCTCCGCAAAGTTTTTGTTCATTTGTTCCAAGATGACATCGGTTGAACTCTTCTGAGGTATAGGAGCCAAAGGAGGAGGGTTTTGATAATTGTTGGAACCTTGTTGATTATACCCTCCTTGTTGTTGCCTTTGGTGTGGAGGTTGATAGACTTGCCCATGTGAGGATTGGCTTTGATTTTGACCTTGTCTATAACCTTGGTTTTGGCCTTGGTTTTGATTTCGGTTCCAACCTTGATTGTTGTTATTCCTCCAAGAACCATCACCTTGATTTCCATAATTCCCTCCTTGACCTTGTCCCACATAGTTCACATCTTGGGATTCTTCATACGGTTGCCCACCTTGTTGCTCCCCCATATATTGGCCTTGATAGGGGCTTTGCAATTGATTTTGATATTGGGGTCCTGTATTCCATTGCTCCATCGAGCAAATACTCATCATCCGCTTAGCCAACTCATTCATGTTATCTTGAGATAGAGTACTAGGTTGCCCATGAGTTGAGGATTGAGGGTAAGCCATATTTTGAGCTTTGGTTGTCATCCTACAATCCTTTGCCGAGTGTGATCCACAGCAAATTTGGCAAAGCTTAGCACTCTCATTTTCCTTTTGCAATCTTCCCAACTGTTGCTCCATGGCTTGTACTTGAGCATGATATTGATCATTTGCCTCTACTTCTTTCACTTCAACCAAACCGGGCTTCTTGCTTCTTGTCCCATTTCTACTCGACGATATGTATTGCCTCGAGGTCTCAGAAATTTTCTCAATTTGGTTCATGGCTACTTCGGGTACCATACTCATAATATCTCCATTGCATGAAGCATGCAAGGTAATTTGATGGACTTGATCTAGACCCCGGAAGAAAGCATGAACTACCTCGTAAGATCTTAATCCGTGCCCCGGGCACTCCCTCAACAAGGCCTTAAATCGATCCCAAGACTCATGTAGCTCTTCTCCTTCATAGCATTGAATGACATGATGGCTTCTTTCATATCCATGGTCTTCGAAGGGGGGTAATATTTGAGTAGAAAATTCTTAATCACTTCTTCCCATGTGTGTAAAGAGTCATTAGGCAACGAATCATACCACCTCTTAGCTTGCTCTTTCAAGGCGAACGGGAAAAGCATAAGTTTGAGCGCCTCATCACTCACTCCATTGATCTTTGTTGAGTTCACTATTTGGAGAAAGTGATCAATGAATAAGTGAGGATTTCCTAGAGCGGTTCCCTTGAATATGGCATTGTCTCCCAACAAATGTATGATATTTCTGTTCAATTCCAAATTGTTGGCGGCCACCGGCGGCATTCGAATTGGACTATGCCCCATGTTGGCCGTAGGAGCTAGCACAAACTCTCTACAAGTCAAACCACCTTGGTTTTGCTCTTGTTGACCGTTAAACCAATTAGGCATCGTATTTGCACCTTGATTGTGAGCTTGGTTTTGATTCTGTTGAAGTTGATTCAACATCCATGCGTTGAATTGTTGCATGAGAACGGGATCCATTTGATTCCCTAGGGCCTCGTGTTGAACATTTTGGGGTATAGGCCCATTCGCATGCACTACATTGTTTCCTTGTCCATTCCCACCTCATTGTGCGATGTTGTTGACAAGAGACGGGTTTTGAATTGGGATTCCATTGTTGTTCCCCAAATTCCCTTCCAATCCTTGGTCACCGTTTTGTGCCATGTCGGATCCTTCTCCCAACTCACCCAAACTATTCTCTTCAACGACCGGAATCGACTCCTCCACTTGACGACCTCTTCTTCGTTGACTATTTCTATGCCTTGCGTAAGCTTCAATCCCGTCTATGTAAGATTCGAGTGGTGTTTGAGATCTCCGGGTCATGCACTACAAAAAGCAAACAACAAGAAAACAGTAAAATAAAACCTAGGCCCAAGCCTTCGGTTCACTTGCAAGATATCACAAATAGCACACAATTCCCCGGCAACGGCGCCATTTTGATTGGAGCTAAATCCACCCTTCAAAAACAATTTATAAAGGACTCGAAACCGTGGGTAAACTAACTCTCTAACCGGCAGTGTACCGGGTCGATTGCTAGAATAGCTACAGGAGTACGAGGTCGAACCCAAAGGAATCGTGTTTGCAAGTACCAAAGTGAACGTAATGCTTAGTCTAGATGATCACAGTTTTTAAGGTTTTGTTACTACAACGACACTAAGTGATTCTAACTAACGAGTCTAAAGATAAAAAGAAAGAAAGAAGATTAAACGACTAAGTTTAAAGATAGTTAAAGAGATATAGCCGAACCATGATCAAAATAGCTAGTTTCACCCCAAGGAGTGACAAAACCAGGAGTGTGCAATAACAACAACCTCTTACATTCAATTCCACGGGTACGTGCTCCTAATCCCGGTGCTAAGGTCTGAACAACTCTTCCCCAACACCTTATGCCAAGTCAACTAACCTTCCCTAAGAGAGATTCATTCACAAGACAATCATGCACGAGAGCCGTTTAAACGTTAAAAACGAGTAACCTCGCACTACAATGCGATCCTAGAACCCTTTTCCCACACCCCTCTATCTAAACAACTCTCAAGATTGATGTGTGATTTTGACCTAGGTGATCAATCTATCCCAAATCCGTTATAACGGGTTCTAAGACATGAAACATGCAAGATACAACAATAAAAAGCACTACCCACTCCCAATTTCATCACCCAAAGGGTGATTTCACCAAATTTCACATGATTCGACTATGTAGGTGTTTAGCTACTCATTATACTAATCAAAACATGCACAAAACAGTAAATAAGAGCCAAAACAAGCAAAAGAGAAGAGAAATATACCATAAAATTGCAGAAATTCGAGTTGAGATCCAAAAAGTACAAATAAAGAAGTAATTAAAAGGTGGTCTCTTAGTGTTTGGAATGAAATTCTAAACAAAGAAATGGAAAGATTAAGCTAAGATGTTGTTGATTTACACTAAGAGAGATTATTCTAAGCTATTACAAAATTGGAGCAAGAAATGGGTAGAGTTTTGCTAAGAAAAGCTAGATATCTCAAGAAATAGTATAAGGGGGGTATTTATAGGTGGAGGAAAAATCTGCTGAAAAATCGGTCCAAACGCGTGTTTGGGGGCTGGAACGGGTGTTTGGGATCTTCAAACGCGTCGTTTAAGCTTAGTTGAAACGCAGCGTTCGCATAAATTCTCGGCGTGGACTTGATCGTTTCTTCATCCGAACGCGTTCGAAGTTTCAAACGCGCGTTTAAGGTGATTTCAAACGCGCGCTTGAAGGGCTTCAACTCAATCAAATCTGGACTTCGAACGCTGCGTTTGGAGGGTTCAAACGCGCGTTTGAACCCCTGTTTCCCCAAATCTTCACTTTTCTTCCTTTTTGGGCCCTCGTCTTGCCTCGATCATGCTTTTTCACCACAAATCGTCTCCTTCCGGGTCCTCGAGACACCAATACCCTTCAATATCATAAACAACCACAAACATCCAAACAATTTCGGAGGGTAAACGTGCTCGGGAATGGGGTTAATATCAACAAATAAGGGGTAATAATCCATCAAGGTGACGGATTCATCCCCCGTGCCATAAGCTCATGATATCAACTCGAAAACGGTCTAATTTACCCAAAAATGTGTTGAAAGTGTGGTAAATGGAGGTAATTAATGCACCAGAGTCACGTAAAGAGAATATGCCAGATTGGGTCGGGTAACTCCGAGATTTATAGACATCCAATCAACCGACGATAAGGCCCTAGATCACTCAACAATGCGCCAGAAGCAAGAGCCAACATGTGATTCTGCTCTATCGGGAAATCAGCCGGCTTGCTCCCAAGTAAACCGGTTTCATAAATAATGTCAAGGGCATATCATCAACATACACAAGAACACTGAGCTGAATACCGCCCCGATGTAAGGTAAATGAGTAATCCGAATATGATTGATGTAAACCATACTCACGCAAAGTGGAAGCAGGCTTTGCAAACCAACATCTCGGTGCCTGTTTCAATCCATAAAACAATTTGACCATCTTGCACACCAAGTTCGGATCCTTCTTTGCAAAACCGAGAGGTATTTTCATGTAGATTGCCTCCTGTAAATCACCATGCAGAAACGCGTTATGGACATCCATCTGGTGAATCTCCCACTATTTAACCGCCGCAACGCTGAGGAATGTGCGAACAGTAACCATCTTTGTCACAGGGGCGGAAGTCTCTGTATAATCAATACCTTCCTCTTGATGATGCCCAAAAGCCACTAACCGGGCTTTAAGATGTTGTAGGGTGCCGTGCTCATCATATTTCTCTGTATACACCCACTTACTCCCCAATACATTTTTCCCGAGGGAAGGGGTTGCAAAACCCAAGTACCCTGATCTTCAAGTGCCTGAATTTCTTCTGACATGGCCTTACGCCACCCCTCATGTTTCATAGCCTCCTTAAAAGATTTAAGAGGATTACCCATTCTAATAGCTGCAAGATACTTGCGATGTTTATCAGAAAACTTATCATAATTAATATAATGCATAAGAGGATACGGAGTACCTGAGGAAACTGACAAACTGGAAGAGCATGGAATGAGACTTTTCAATCAACGTATGCATCACAAAATCTTGGAAGCGCGAATTCGGAATCTTCTATCGTCTACCCCTACCCAACTCTTCAGTACCATCAGCTGGATGTCACGGTTGTGGTGAAGGCACTAAATTACCCCCAGTATCACCTGTGTCAACTGTCAAGTCCGTCCCTCCCTCAACCGGAGGATCCGGCAAGGGTGTATCCCCGGTAGAAGAGGCATCGAACCCCTGATCTATTATGCCAACATCGTCAAACAAAGGGTAAGGAACTACAGAGGCTTCACTATCTGTCAGTTGGGAAAAAGGAAACACATGTTCAAAAAATTTAACTTCCCTAGAAACAAAGATTTCCTCCGTATTTAGGTCATACAAGGTCCATCCCTTCTTCGCGAATGGGTAACCAAGGAAAACACACTTACGACTCCGGATAGCAAATTTATGAGTGTGACGATGGTCGTGGGCGTAACATAAACATCCTAAAATTCGAAGCATTGAGAGGTCCGGTTTTTTCCCAAAAAGTGTCTCATAAGGCGTCTTAAAATTCAAAACACTAGACGGTGTTCGGTTAATTATATAAGCCGTAGCCATAGCACATTCCCCCAAACTTAAGCGGCAAATGTCCATCAAACCGTAATGCACGTGCAACATTAAGAATGTTTTGATGTTTTCGTTCTACCCGACCGTTCTGTTGAAAAGTACTAACACAAACCTTCTTTACGAAAATAAGGAAGCAAAGGTCTAAATTTTGTTCCATTATCACTACGAACCCGTTTAATGGTAACATCGAACTGACGAGAAACTAAAGCAATAAAATCCAGAAAGCAAATTCGACTTCCATCTTATTCAATAATAAATAAATCCAAAGCGAACGAGAATAGTCATCAACAATAGTCAAAAAAAATATGTCACACCACATGTCGATGGTACACTATAAGACCCCCATAAATCACAATGTATCAACTCAAAAACACGACTAGCTTTATTCTCACTAATGAGAAAAGGTTCACGAGGCTGCTTAGCTCGAAAGCAGATATCACATCCATCTTTATGTAAATTTTTGGAAATATAAATATTAGAACCTGCCGAAGTACTTTTTCTGAAGGGTATCCCAAACGCCGGTGCCACAAATCTGTAGATTTCCCATCATCAATAGCCAAAACCTGAACCTCCGGAACGCCCAAGAACAGAAAAAAGTCCATCCACATGCTCTACCAATCCAATCAGCATCCTCGTCACTCGATCCTGCATAACACATAATTTCCCCGTAAGTTGCAATACACACTCATTATCATTCTGTAATTGGGAAACCGAAAGCAAGTTTCAATTCAATTTCGGCACCTATAAGACATTTGTTAAGCATAAATTTCCGGGCAAAATAACACTCCCTTCACAAGTCGCCACCGATGAACTCCCATCAGGTAACCCAATCGGGCACTGAACAATTGGTCGTGGATCAACGAGGTACTTAAAAGAACCAGTCACGTGATGTGTCGCTCTTGTGTCAACAATCCAAGCTGACTGAGCTGATAGTCGATCTTTTAGTTTGAGCAAATCAACGATAATTTTCCATTGGGCTGGGCTGACATTGGAAAGACCTAATTGCTAAGAAGTATCGATCTTCGCGTTCATAACATACATATTTTCACCAATATAGAAACCCTAGACGTTGATTTCACAAAAAAAAAAAACACCAAAACGCAGCAGTTTGGTCTCGGGTTTATTCTGAGATATTGAACCGTCCAAAAAATTTTCAACCGTTCATATTGTACCAAATAAATAGAAGAACACACCCTCAAAATTTCGTCACGATCGGAGTCCGTTTCAATGTCCGATCGTCGCCGGAAAACTTCTGTTGCAACAATTAACAGCAATTCGGTCACGGGCAATTTTAGAGAAATTGAACTTTTCAATCTGAAATTCCACCATTCAGATTGCAGAAGACAAAATTATGAACAACCCCTTCAAATTTCCTCACGATCGGACTCCGTTCCATGTCCGATCGTCGCCGGAAAACTTCTGCTGCAACAATTAACAGTAGTTTGGTCGCGGGCAATTTCAGAAGAATTGAACCATTAAATCGGAAATTCCACCGTTCAGATTGCATAAGACAAAATTTCGAACAACCTCTCCAAATTTCGTCACGATCGGAGACCGTTTCACTATTCGATCGTCGCCTGAAATTTTCAAATTACCGCCATTAAAAAAGCAAATGATTCTTTTCAACCTGGCTCGATACCATGTTAGGATCAGCGCTATCGTTGTACTAAAACCAATTGGTAGTAATAAAGGAGAAACTTTATTTCCTTATCATTTAAGAGTGTGGGCAATCTGTCCCTACACAGATTGCCCACACTCTTAAATGATAAGGAAATAAAGTTGCGCCTTTACTACTACCAATTGGTTTTAGTACAACGGTAAACGCTTGATCCTAACAAAACAGGGGCGGCTGGAGGATTTTTGTCATAAGGGTCAAGTTTTGAGAATAACACATCATATTACAAGTTTTTAATACATTAAATTTAAATATTCAAGTATAAATACGGGTCAAGGATCAATATTTTCTAAAAATTAGCGGGTCCGTTAGTACATATTAGTGATAAAATTTTCAAAAGATGATAAAAAAAATACGTAGAAATTTTTTGTTTTTTTGGATTCGGGGCGATTGACCCAAACCTCCTTCTCAAGCCGCCGGCTTCAAAAACGATGTTTCATTCATGTTGGTTTTTTAGAATTGTAACGGCTCAAACCATAGGCAAGGCTAAATGGTTATAAGTCACTCGACAAGTGAATACTCGAGATCAAATACACACGTAAGTCTTACAAAACAGTCGCATCATATAAAAAAAGCGAAGATAAAAAGAAGAAATTAACATATCAAAATGCACAGAATTCGAAACATGCACTCAATGATAGAATCGATCAGATTCAGAACAAAACAGATGGAACAATAATTGGAAACCAGAGTCCAACACTGTCGCTAATGTGGTGGCAAGGCCGCATCGTCAGTAAGGTCAAAATAAGATATTTCTATTTTCTATTACATATATTTACTACTCCAACCAACAAAAGTATAATCCAAAAACTGTCATAAAATTTCCCAAGATACTGCATACTTAAATTCCACTAATATAATTAAAGAAATGCAACTAATTAACTAACTATTGTCTCGAATGAAATAAACTTAAAAGACATAAATGTCAACAAAATTGCAGGTGCGCACCCAGGAAATAAAAAGGGTACAATGTATTAATTGAAAATAAGGAACTCCAAGAACAAGATAACTAAGACGCATAATAGTATCTTCCAACGTTTCTTCTCATGTCTCTTTGGTTTCAACATAATGCACAATTTTTGTAGAGAGGGAGTACAAATTTAAAGAATGCACAAATTTTTTAGATCACGGAACCTTATCCAAAATTTGGGCCCTTATAAAAAGGCGTCTTTCTCTTGTTCGGGTAGTAGGTGTCGGATCCGGATTGCTGGTGGCTTTTGGTGTTGCTTATGGTTTGCCTTCGCTTATCGGAAAGAGCTATCAGGCTTGCGCTTATCGGAAAGAGCTAGCGGGCAACTATTTCGGATATTTTTTCTTTTGTTTTGTTTTATTAGTTTGTATGTAGTTTCTTAGCTTGTAGTTTGTGTTGGTCGGGTAATAGATTGTTTTAGAGGATCCATGTGCCTGAACGCCCTAACCTTCGAGAACTTTTTTTGTTTTGTTCAGCACCCTATTTCCAATTTATTACTTGGCTTCGTGTTGTTGTATTCTCGGTTTGTGTCGGTTTTTAGTCCGGCATTAGGCCGGGTTGTAGTGCGGCGTTAGGCTGCGTTTTAGTGCGGCGTTAGGCTGCATTTTAGTGCGGCGTATGGCTACGTCTTTAGTCTTGCTTTGGCTAGTTTTGTTGTAAATTAGTTATCTTTTGGTGGCAATAAAACTTTCGTCCTTTGTGGAAAAAAATTTAAAATAAAGTTCAATTTAGGGAAAATTTGTATAAAAGACATGTAACATTTAAATTTACAAAAAAGGGTGCTAATATTTTGGAATTAGTAAAAAATGTGCAAGGAAATTTTAAATTATTATAAAGGGCATAACTCCCTTCATAATAATTTTTAAACTTCCTTACACCCCTTTTACAAATTTTGAAATATTTTACAAATGGAAAAATATATTCAAAATAAAAATTACTATAATAAATAAAAATCTACAAAATAAGAAAATAAAATAAAAGACATTAAAACTTGAAAACGCACAAAATAAAATTCAAAGATTGAAAAAACGTGCTCACATCACCGCCCCCACCCCTCGTGAATATTTTTTCTCCTATGAAAATTTTCTTTTCTCCACTCACCCTCCCCATCCGCTAACATTTTCCCCCGCTGCATTAGTAATACCATCCGCAACGGAAGCGATTTTAAGGATCCAGATCTATAAATTACACGTAATAAAATAACTAGATCTACATCTACAAGGGGATTGTAGAACATACCTCTTGGATCTCAAAATCCAAGTAGAAGAACCGCAACAGGAAGAACGAAAGAAAGTATGAAGAGCACCACGATCTTCCGCACGTGTGATCCAAGCAACTCCCGGTGGAAGGAAATCCTCGTCTCGAATCCTTCCGATATGCTACCCGGAAAATCTCCAAGATTTTCCCTTCTCACCCTTGGCCGAAAATTTGTTCTTCTCCTCTCTAAGTGGTGAAGTCGAAATTATGTGTTGTGTTTTAGGCTTGGGAGAACTCTCTTTATATAGGAGAGTAATCCTTGTCCTCCAAGGATTTTATTTTGCAAATAAATAAATCCAATATATAAAAGATAATCCCATAATATTCTAGAACAAATCTAGAATAATATTTATCTTTATTTCTTACCATAAATATTTATCCAATAAATATTTTGTGCACATGTCTTATTAAGACACAAGAAAACAATTTATTGTTCATCAAAACATGCCATGGCCGAAATTTACATATTGTGACCTAGTCACAATAATATTCGACTATGATACACTTTTGGGCCAAGATTATGAAAAATGTCTTTTTCACATATTTAATTATTTAGCCCAACTAATTTAATAGTACACTAAACAATTAATTCACATATCGTTTTAATTAAAGTCCAACAAGAACTAAATTAATATTATTAGGATTCGACGTCCGAAAATAGCTATGCTATATTGGAGGCACGTCGGGGACCATGAACTAATAATCGGCGGCTCCGATAAATCAAATAAATAATTATGTTACGAACAGAATAATTATATTCGATAAATCAATCACAGGAACATGCCACCATAATCCCGTGACTGCACTCCTCCGATTATGAGATTATATTTATCTCCTCACGAGAATGATAATAAGTGTCCATTGATATAATCATTACATATGGATTAATCTTCCATAGACTGCTCATTCTAAATCGGGAAGTTACAGTTAACCCTTTTCAGAACTTCTTATCCTTATTTACCATTAACCCCCTAGTGATCAATTAATTCATACAACTCACCGTAGCTAATCGAAGTAATATGAACTCCATGGATGGATCGGTTTCTTGGATTAACAAATAAGTGGAATCGTCTTATCTACTTCCATAAATGGAAGGAATGGATTTCGTATCCGTGATAACACGTACTACTCACTCAATCCAAAGACAATACCAAGATGGGGTAATTCGCACCACGGACTCGGTGTAATCCTTAACCGTCAAGTCAAACCTCATACTGATTCAAGCAGATGACTGTGATCACCTCAGGACTAAGATATATCCATAAATATGATCATCGATTGATTCGATAAGACTTCTCGATTACGGAATTATATCATGAACTCTAATCAAATCGGTCCAAATTTCATATGATATATCTATCATATATAAATGCCCCACTAGGTTCTCTTAACCGAAAATCCGGATAAGACAATCACACATATTGTGTTCTGGGCGCATTAATAGCACGTTAAATGAGAGACCCGATACTCTCGATTAACTTCACTACGGGCTAATTGTATTTTAAGTACATCCTCACTAACTCAATCCTCCCGTGTATATCCCATACACTGAGTTAAGTGATTACATAAACGATATACTTTTGGGTTTTCTGTAGTGTAAATACTATTGTCACATCGGTGAATATGAGAATAATAAATATGAATAATAATGTCAATTTATTCATTAAATAAAACAATTACAAAATTATCTTTCGGGCATTACACCTAACAATCTCCCACTTGCACGAAAGCATGTGATTAATTGTTTTAGAGCACACCCTATTATTTAAACTACAACAAACTACATCTCCCACTTGCTCTAAAGCAATGGAGACCCATCCCGTATTCTAGTACCCATTAAGCATATCATAACCATTGCAGATGACAAAGTACACTCCGAGTGTGCCGTCGTAGGATAGGTCAGTGACTCGGGGAGTACCTACATCTAAATATCATGGGTCTCATGATTAGTCAGGTTGTCGGCTCGAGACGATCCGTTGAATCGAAACGTTACCGGTCCATCTAATCAGGTGGTACTTTCCCAATATGCTTTTGACCTCTAGTGATTTCGAAAAAATCTTATAAGCTACCCCTTCATCGTTTGCACAATGATGTGGTATCGGCTTCCAAATCTAGAATCACTCCCAGATATGAAAAGAAAATCCTTAAGCTATATCGCCTCTCTAGCTACTACAAAAGCCGCTAATCACCCAACTAGTTAAAGTCGAGTTGGCATTGCTGGATTCCTCTAGGCAATAGCTTCAACACAAGAGTAAACACTGAGCCCGAGATCGACTTAACGATCATTCTCAATCTGACTTAAAGTCAAAATCAGTGTACAAATCCAAGTTCACACATGAATATGTCCGCATATTATTCCTCGTTCTCTTCAAGATACTAAAGGACATACTAAACTTGCTTTGTTAACCGCCGAATCTAAGATTCGATCAAAGTTGACGTTCAATAACCTGACCATCTCTTACTAAAAAGAGAATCTATCCCATTTCGATCTCTTGATTCGAAGATTTAGAGAGTCATTCCCGAGGCATAGCATAGAACTTCCTCGTTCAATGTTGCATACACAGATGCATCATCTTAACCAATAAGATGGATGGGAAACCAAAGGATCGATTCTAATGAATTTGACCGAGTCAAACTCTTTAGGATTTTGTCCAAATCTCTGCTGCGAGAATTGTGGCATTGTCGATTCTCGACTTCGATATAACACACCCATGTTGATTCCAATCTGGTGCAAAGTTATCCTTCGTAAAACACTAATGTATATATTCACTACTTGTGCTAAAATTGATATCCAGGTCTATAAAAGACTTATCAATATTCTCGTCAAATCCACATATTTTAGAAATATATGACTTCCAATGACCGAGAGGTTTGCTTTTTATCCATAAAGGACATAAGCCTTGACAAACATCCCATCGTAAGTTCATAAGGCAATACCTTTTTGTTCGAATGAATCTAGACTCCATTTGTTTGGCAAGAAAGTCTCGGGGAATCACCCCTATTTTCTCTCGCTTTTGAAAAAAATCATGCTATAATAAGTGGTAAGAGAGTCCAAGGTCCGATTAACTCTCTACTTGTGGAATTACCCTGAGACCACTCAAGCTTTGCTCAAAAGATAAACTTTCCTATTCATTCTACTCTTTTCCGTGTATCCAATTACTCTCACTGGGCTCAAACGCTCGTGTGGTTCTACAAGAGTATGCACGTAATCTGAGTACCGAACTCCATTCACAGGGGTTATGGCTATTAAACCAACCTCTATTATCGTAATCCTATCTCGCTCACAAAAGAGCCATAGGTCATCTATCGATCCTCGACTACAAAGTCCATGAGAACCCGTAATGGGTAATGGATAAACCATACTCCCAATACTCACCGGGGTGGATCAAATTTTGATCTAGTTTAGTAGTATTTAGTGTTATCTCCAACAACCGATGTTGGATGCGGTCTGATTTTAATCAGTTAGTAACTACCTTGAGTAAACGTACTTCAAGGTTCAAGGTTTTGCTGTTCATGGACTCTATCAGAAAAGGATGCAACAGTATGACAGTCCCTTCCCGATCTCAAGAATCTTATAACAAACCTTTATACACAATAGGTTAAAAGATATATCACGAATGGTCATTCACCGAACGTATGCGTGAAATTCCCAGTCTTACCTTCAAGCACCGTGTGCTAATGCTTATAATTATGGAAGTGGGGTGAACCGAATCCACACCTTATCCTTAAATTCCAAAGCATATTCTAGGTAGACTTCTCGGTCTTACATTTCAATGTAAACCGTTATTTCGCTTCCAATATCTTTATTGAGTTAAGCAGTGTATTGTAGCACATCTAAAACTATGTAAGGCAATTTAACGGTTTCTCACTTAGTGAGAACATGTCACAATGAGGCAAAGTGAGCATCGCCTAGAGGACAATGAATGGCCTATTCCGAGTATAGAATACTCTATCTCTCATGAAAATAGAGAAGCCTCAAAATATTTTGGATAAACTTTCCGGAGTGTTTGAATAGTTATCGACAAGAAGTCACTACTCTGAAGCTCCTACTAGCTTGTATCTTTCATCGGACTCCGAAGGTCGTCATGAACAAGCTATGTTACTTCTTTATAACCATTATCCTTTCCCGATTGAAAGGAAACTTAGTCATTGAACCTTTGAGACAATATACCCAGATCGAGAAATGAATCACCCTGAGCCGCCTTGTGTATTGTCTTTTAGGGACTATGCACTAACTATGGAATATGAAGAAGCGTTTATCTAAATATCGAAACCAATTGCTTTTAATAGTTATTAAGATGTGTTTTATATACATAATTCAAAGCGATTGTAAGTGGTTTTGACTTTATCAAACAAAAGTCCGAGTCTTGGATTCGATTACAAATGGTGTATTCCCCTTTCTATACGACAAACAAATTATCGAATAGAAGGTAAATCCTTTCGCTCCAACGAATCTTAAACCGAAAATAAATTTTCCATGATATCCAAGGATTGAATCCGAGATTCATTTCCTTATATCACTCCCACTATTCTAGCTAAAATTAACTGCTTGTTGTTTACTCTTTTAATCGTTAAATGCACTGCTACCTTGTTCTTCCAAAGAACTTAGCTCGAGAAAATCGCCAAGGCTTCATAGGTTGGTGATCCAAAATCACCGCCCTTATCCTATGATTTTCGCTAATTAATTTTCGGTTCAAATTTTTAAAGTTTTCGCAGATTTAGATGACTAACACTTTTAGACATATTCTCCCATTCTTGACTTTCCGTGAATGGAAACAGTCTTGAACCAGCGGTTCGTTTGAGTAGACACTACTCTTGAACCGTGGGATGTCTATTTCGAGTGTTACTTGTTAGGACTTCTCGGATTTTCTAATATACCAGAAAAAACAACAAATCATAACATTAAAGCTCCCACTAGTTTATCGGTTCCAAATACCGTCTAACGAGCAATGCTTTATTTTTATGATTTTCCAATTTTTTCGATTAAAAAATCTTTCGTAAATAGTTCCAATGTTTCTAGAAAAACAACAAATCATGGAACTCCCACTAGTTCATCGATTCCAAATATCGTCCAACTAGCGACATTTCATGACTTTCCGGTTTTTCAATTAGAACGGTTACGTGTGTAGTCAGTTACACTTTTCTAATGTTCTAGAAAAACAACAAATCATAAAGCTCCCACTAGTTCATCGATTCCAAATTTCGTCCAACTAGTAACACTTCATGATTTTCCGATTTTTCAATTAGAAAATTACTCGTGTAATCACTACACACTCAAAATTCAAAGTCCGAAATCACCTTTGATCAAGCTAAGTTTGTCTCCCGTTTGACACGAATGACACTAGTGACATACCTATATGTCACTCTGGTTTTAAAAGGCTTAAGGGAAAATATCTCTTTCGAAAAATAATTGCATTATCGATTAACTAGTTCAACGTCCTAGTTACTTTCCACTTTTTAACGAAGTCAATACTAGTCAATTATTAATTTTTAAGCAATTTAGTAAGGGATATAATGCTGTAAATAAAATGACATATATTAATTCAAGTTTAACACTACTATATGATTTATTTTAGGAATTGTAAACTATAAGTAAGTCAACTCTACCATTCCAAGGTTTTAACCTCGCATCTCAGTGCAGCCTTAGGGTAGGTCAAAGAGATGACGGTTAAATCGAGACAATCTCATCAATGAATAACTTATGAGAATCGAACATCCCACGAGAATCGAACATCCCTTTATTCATTGACTACCTTCCTTTTTTAGCCTAGATATTATCAAGAATATCCTTTATGAGTGTGACCTACTATATCGGATCTCATAGGTACGCCCCGAGTGTGCCGTCTTAGGATAGGTCAGTGACCCGACGAGTACCCGAAAATCCTATCCTTTCGGAGACCAAGCCATGAATGTTGATAGGGGTGAACACCATCCTTGGGGGACGAAATCAAAGCGCGCGAGCGTCACCTTTCTCTCACTTACTTGTATCTATTGAGGCCGTGGGGTTGGTGTCGCCTCCCCGCTCCCAATATTTTGGAAGTGGTGGTGGGTTAACTAACCACGCCTTTTGATGTTAACATAAAAGCACATCAAATCAAGGATTCCGAATGGTGTCGGTAACGTAGCAAGCCTACCCGTCCTATTCGTGGGAACATATGTGATATCGGGTCAAGAGAGCCCTATTTTGTTAGAAGAATCACCCCTCCGCTCCGCCGGTGTATAGCTTAGTCTTGCCGGACCCCGTGTGCATACATCACACTATGAGGGTTAAGTCGGTCGAGCCAAGCTCGCTTGACCACCCAAACTATAAAGCGAACCGTTTTTATCCAAGATTTATTGTTCTTTTACCATCATTCAATCTCGTAGACACTACGAATCAAAACGTGATCTCGTTTGGGCTTTTAAGGCGTTCACCGAGAACACACACCGAAAAGGCTTAACGATTTCATAACCCGCCCTCGGATCTTTAATTAGTTACTAAATTAATTAATTACCACGATTAATTAAATTTCAACTAATTACGCGAGTTTGTATACATGCCTATTTTAATTACCAAAATTAAAATTCTACATGTATGCATGGAGTGGATTTATGATATGATGTATGTCACAGCAATTCCGATTTTATATCTATTTTATGATCAAACACATAAAAATAAATTATGGAAAATTTAAACACCAAGATGGATTGTTGACTTCAAGTATCTAATCTATCCTAGGAAAACAAGAAATTACAATCTTGTTGTCTTCATGTCTTCGATCTTCAAATCTTGAACTTCCGGAACTCGAGCTTCGATTTTGACACGAAACACGAACGACGAGGAGAGGATGCCGTAATATACCAATATATTATAAAATCGTTTTATAAAAAAACCTTTTTTTTTTTAATTTTAATATCAGGCCTCGGCCAAAAGGAAAAAATGAAACCCTTTTTTTTTTTTTATTGCCGGCAGTGGTAATGAAACCAATTGACCTATTGGTCAAATCAATTGCCAATGTATAAGCTGCCGTATTCCTAAATAAAAAAAATGGAAAATTAGGGATAAGGACACAATCCTGATTATTTTTAAGAATATGACAACTACATATTTTTTATAGGAGAAGGACAACTGCATAATTTTTATAGCGAGAATGACAAACAAATGAATCCTTAAAATCAGTGAATCTCCCAGTGAATCCCAAATCATGAATTTTGACAAATGAATTTTGACAAATGAATCCCTAAAATTAGTGAATTTCGACAATGAATTTTGAAAATTAGTGAATTTCGACGTGAATTTCGGCAATGAATTTAAACAGTGAATTTCAGTGCACAAGTGAATTTCGACAATGAATAAATAGTTTTGTCTTTTGCAAAAGTTTCAAAAGACCGCCTTCTACTCAATTGATGAAATATTTTTGTCCTTCTCCCTCATTCCCCCTAAAAAAAATTGCCGCCGCATCCAAAACAGCCGTGTACCCAAAAAAAAAAAAAAAAAATTGCCGAGCCAATTGTAAAAATAAAACAACAATATCGGCCTCCTCTCGTTTTACCTTCTTGATGATTTTCAACACCATGATCTTCATCTCTTCGAACCCGGATCAAAATTAAATTACAAAGATTCTAACTTTTATAATTTTTCGCATGACGTAAAATAAAATACACATCCTATGTTCAATTGATGCTAATCAAAAGAGCTACAAAATAGATCTACGGGTAAATAATACCAACCCCAATCCATCTCTTCAAACCACAACAATCGCAACATAAAAAAAATTATGCATGCATCGGCCCCAAGATAAAAAAAATTGGGACACAAAAACTACATATTTTCCACTCCTAGATCTAATATTTTATACGTATAAATAAAGATCACCAGGCGACTGACCACTGTTAGTAATACCATCCGCAACGGAAGTGATTTTAAGGATCTAGATCTATAAATTACACGTAATAAAATAACTAGATCTACATCTACAAGGGGGTTGTAGAACATACCTCTTGGATCTCAAAATCCAAGTAGAAGAACCGCAACAGGAAGAACGAAAGAAAGTATGAAGAGCACCACGATCTTCAGCACGTGTGATCCAAGCAACTCCCGGTGGAAGGAAATCCTCGTCTCGAATCCTTCCGATATGCTACCCGGAAAATCTCAAAGATTTTCCCTTCTCACCCTTGGCCGAAAATTTGTTCTTCTCCTCTCTAAGAGGTGAAGTCGAAATTATGTGTTGTGTTTTAGGCTTGGGAGAACTCTCTTTATATAGGAGAGTAATCATTGTCCTCCAATGATTTTATTTTGCAAATAAATAAATCCAATAAATAAAAGATAATCCCATAATATTCTAGAACAAATCTAGAATAATATTTATCTTTATTTCTTACCATAAATATTTATCCAATAAATATTTTGTGCATGTCTTATTAAGACACAAGAAAAAACAATTTCTTGTTCATCAAAACATGCCATGGCCGAAATTTACTTATTGTGACCTAGTCACAATAATTTTCGACTATGATACACTTTTGGGCCAAGATTATGAAAAATGTCTTTTTCACATATTTAATTATTTAGTCCAACTAATTTAATAGTCCACTAAACAATTAATTCACATATCGCTTTTAATTAAAGTCCAACAAGAACTAAATTAATATTATTAGATTCGACGTCCGAGAATAGCTATGCTATAATGGAGGCACGTCGGGACCATGGACTAATAATCGTACTCCGATAAATCAAATAAATAATTATGTTATGAATAGAATAATTATATTCGATAAATCAATCACAGAATATGCCACCATAATCCCGTGATCGCACTCCTCCGATTATGAGATTATATTTATCTCCTCACGAGAATGATAATAAGCGTCCATTGATATAATCATTACATATGGATTAATCTTCCATGACTATTCATTCTAAATCGAAAGTTACCATTAACCCTTTTCGTAACCTCTTATCCTTATTTACCATTAACCCCTAAAGTGATCAATTAATTTATACAACTCACCGGTAGTAGCTAATCGTGTAATATGAACTCCATGGATCGATCGGTTTCTAGGATTAACAAATAAAGGAATCGTATTTCATCTACTTCCATAAATGGAAGGAATGGATTCCGTGATCTGTGATAACACGTACTACTCACTCAATCCAAGACAATGCCAAGATGGGGTAATTCGCACCACGCACTCGGTGTAATCCTTAACCGTCAAGTCAAACCTCATACCGATTCAAGCGGATGATCGTGATCACCTCGTGACTAAGATATATCCATAAATATGATCATCGATTGATTCGATAAGACTTCTCGATTACGGAATTATATCGTGAACTCTAATCAAATCGGTCCAAATTTCATATGATATATCTATCATATATAAATGCCCTCTGGTTCTCTTAACCGAAAATCCGGATAAGACAATCACACATATTGTGTTCTCGGCGCATTAATAGCACGTTAAAGGAGAGACCCGATACTCTCGATTAACTTCACTACGGGCTAATTGTATTTTAAGTACATCCTCACTAACTCAATCCTCCCGTGTATATCACATACACCGAGTTAAGTGATTACATAAACGATATACTTTTGGGTTTTCAGAAGTGAAATACTATCATTACATCGGTGAATATGAAAAATAAATATGAATGATAATGTCAATTCATTCATTAAATAAAACAATTACAAAATTGTTTTCTAAGCATTACACCTAATGAAATTTACCCTACCCCCCAAATAATTATTTTTCTTGTGACTCATTTCCTTTAAGTTTTTTTTTTTTTTTTTTTTTTTTTTTTTTGCTCATTACAATACCATATGTGCTTTTAACTCTAGGAAAATTCTAGATAAAGGGTGTGAGATTATTTTAGTCAGGAGAAAAAATTATCAGGAGGCGAGATGGGTTGTGACGTGGGCGAGGGTTGTTTTTGTTTTTTTATTTCTTTATTTTATGTTATCTTTTTTGAATAATAATGTATTTTTTATTTTTATTTTTTTTATTTTATGGATTTTTTAATCATAATAGTTTTATTTTGAATATTTATTTTATTTTCTATTTACATATATTTTAAAATTTGTATAAAGGGTGTAAGGAAGTCTAAAAATTATTATAAAGGATGTGTACCCTTTATAATAATTTTTAAATCTCCTTGCACCCTTTTTTATAAATTATAGAATATTTATACCATTTTTAATAAATAGTAAATGTCGCATAGCATTTATTCAAATTTTCAGCGGCAGCAGTGTCGTTGAATAGGTGGTTCCGGCTTCCAAAAATTTCTACAGATCGATCCAACTTTTCTCGATAAAACTTCAACTCAAAATTCATGAATTAAATAATTAAAGTCATCAAATTAATTGTGAAATTTTAAATCAAGTAGAATCATAAAGTTAACCTAGCTCTTTAATTATATAACATTTACCTCTAACACGAATATTAACGGCGTAACATATTCAACAAAAATTGCTGGATACAAATAAGAGTACTTCGGGCATACAATATTACTCTTATTCAAGAAATATTAAAATAATGTTGGGTAGAAACATAACCGTGCCACTAACACATGAGAAACATATAATCACCAATGAATTTAGTTCTACAAAAGAAATCTCAAAAATATATGTTGTTTGAAACATTTTTATTAAGTGATGTAATAATTGTAGTGCCCGAAACATTTATATGGTGTTAATAGAATTCCCTATATAGAAAGGGAGTAGAATCTTGGTGAATTGAGGCTAAAGTATGCACAAATTAACTAGATCACGGAACCTTATCCAAAATTTGGACCCTTATAGAAAGACTGAAAATGCCCTATGACGGTTTTTGGGAGCCACAAAGAATTAGAGGAGGAGCCACCGCTAATGACGGCTAAATGCTCATTTCTCTCGATCGATCGAGGCAATGTGCAAGTGCTCTGCAGCACCACGTGAAAAATGCATAGTAGTAACCCAAATATCTTCGCTTTCAACTCCTGTGAGGCACATATGTTTGAAAAGCACTTATTGCCGTCTGTATGGTTTCATCGAAAGTAAACACCAAACAATTTGGTCATCCTCTCCGCCAAAAACATGGTGACTTTGCTTACATCATACTCATCACTGAGGCCTCATGGCCACTTTCTTCATGAACCTTTTAGTGTCTGTAACCACGTAAAACAACACCGAAAGGCTTCTCGATGATATGGCCAAAGCATCGACGTAAAGCGTCGTCATGGTAATTGTAATTGTCATCATATGGAAGGCATTCGACTTGAGAGATTACAGATTGTAGCATAACCGCACATAGTTTGGTTTGATTTGTGCAATAACGCCGATAGAAAGGGGTCCATACGTGTCATGTCCACGTCTTGATGCCTGGTTACCATGCATATTGACCCCATCCCGTGCACAACAACCCATGTTGAATCGAGGCACTTGTCCAACAGACAGAACAACTACTCTTGGAGGTATTGCAAAAATTTTCACCTGTACAAACTTGTAGCCGACTAGAAACCACGGGCATCATAGGCTCATAAATCTGTGATAATACTCCATTGGCTTAGGACCAGGAGAAAAATAGGTGTGCCGCCAAAGTGAGTAGATTTCATCGACATACCGTCATTGGCAATCGGAAGGCTTCTGTCCTGGAGAGAATCTAAAATTCTCTGATTTGTATTTTTCCCTTTTTGGTGACGATTCCAACAAATCCGATTCATTTTCTTTCCAAAAAGCCTTTGCTTTTTCTCTCAAATCACTTTCTATATTTGCTCGATGATTGCTTTTTCTGTTTGCTCGATGATTTTGATTGATGATGGTGGTTGATCCATTGGTATATGTCACAACAATAACGTCCGGAGGAATTGTTATAGCACAGAAAGAAATAAAGCGGATAAGTAGAAAAAGTGATATTATAAGTAAAGGTTTATTGTCAAAAAGGACAATTTGAACATAGAAATATGCAAAGAGGACAGTGGAATATTTTTCTGGGTAAAAGTGATAATGAAACATTATATTTGGGGTCTGTTCCACTGCAGCAAACATTGGATTTGGAGTTATGAACAATGAATTTGTCCTTATCACCCAATTTATATTTCCATTGTTCTGATTCTCATTCCCCACCTGTTTTTTGTCCATTTAAACCACTTTCCCCTATAAGCAATACCCTATCACGGTCACGGCTTTCTAAGTGATCACAGGAATATATAATTCGGGAAACAGACCATGAAGCTTGTGAGACACGTAAAAGGTTTTTCTTTCTTTTTTTTTTGCAAATAAAAAGTTTAATCTTTGAATAGGAAATAACAGCAGCGAAAACGCATTTAAAGTAGTTTAATAGGTAGAAGGAAAAAAAAAAAAAAAAAAAAAAGGTAGAAGGAAAAAAATTATGGAAACAGGTTCCGTTTGTTTTGGTCGGAGTTTTTTTGAGAGTTTTTTTTTCCATCACATCACCAATCATTTCTTACAATTCTCCCACCAATCAAATCTTCAACTACAAATAAAAAAATATTAAATCATCTCTCATCATTTCACTTTATCAACTTTATTACATTTTTTACCATTATTTTATTCATTATTCTACTTTATTTCACCAATCAAATCATAATCTACAACAATCATTATTCTACTTTATTTTACCCCATCAACTTTCTAATCATTATTTCAATCACTTTATCTAAAAAAACTCCAAAAAAAACTTATACCCAAAACAAACGCAATATGTCCCAGAAGAGAATTAGGAATAATGACACAGTTTGAAATATTTTTGAGTAACAGGATAATCACATTTTTTTTTATTGGAAGAAGGACAAAAAAATTATTAAAATAAAAATTAAAAAAAAAATCTCGCATGTACCTGTAATGGTTTTTGTTTTTTTTTTTTTTTTGTTTTTTTTCTCTTTCCTCCTCCGTTTTCAAACAATCATATCTTTTGATCTAAATCTCCAAATGCGATGAAACATTTATTGAATTTTTTATTTTTTTCATGCTCTTCGTTTTGAAACTTGGTTCGATATAATTACATCGTGTTTTTTGTGAGATTAACTGTCGAAATTCACTCACTGAATCTTCTCAGTTAATCATGAAAAACAATGAATTACGAACAATAGTGAATTTCAACAGTAGATTTTTTAAAATCACGCTGGAATACGATGAATGTGATCTCGAAATAAAGAGTATGAAAAAATAAAAAATTTGATGAAAGATTTTTCAAATTTGAAATTGAGAGATACGAGTGTATAAAAAATATGGATGAGAGAGAAAGTGTGTTGGTTTTTTTTTACAAGATGCCAGAAATTATTAAAAAAAGGGGGAATGAGGAAGAATGACAGAAATATTTCATCAATTGAGTAGAAGGTCAGTTTTTTGAAACTTTTGCATAAAGGTCAAAACTATTTATCCACTGTCGAAATTCACTTGTGTTCAAATTATTTATTTACATTCATTTCGCCAAATTCACCGTCGAAATTCACTAATTTTCAAAATTCATTGTCGAAATTCACTGATTTTCGGGATTCATTGTCGAAATCACTGATTTCGGGATTCACTGAGGAGATTCACTGATTTTCGGGATTCACTGTTTGTCCTTATCGCTTATAAAAATTATGCAATTGTCTTCTCCCTATAAAAATATGAATTGTCTCCGTTTCTTAAAAATATTCCAGATTTTGTCCTTATCCCTAATTTCCCATAAAAAAAAAGGGAATATTAGGTTTTAGTCCACTTCCCACCCTGTAAATAAATTTTAATCCACATTCATTTTTTTTGTTGATTTAAGGACAACATTTTCCTTCGGACTAAATTACCCATAACAAATCAAAGCAACTCTCTCTGCCTGTATTGCGAGCGTTCAGTTTTCCTCCCTAATCCCGTTTCCATTCAGAAATTCAAAAAAATAATAATAATTGACTTCAGTGGCAGAATCATCGAAGGGAGAAGATGACGGAAAATCACCGGCGGAATTCATCTGATCAGAGCGTTAATCCGATGAGCTGCTCGACGACGAAGGTTTTGGTCTGGAAGGAGCTCCAAGAACCCCTGAGGTGAATCCTGGATTTTCAAGCCGAACATCCCAACCTCTTGCTTCCTTCAGAACAACAAATTCCCCTCTCCGATTTTCATACCTCTGTCATTTTCAGGTAATTTCTTGAAAAATCCCCATTTTCATTTTGTTTTAGTTCATCTTAAACGAATCTAAGCTCTTTATAATTCATTTATTTACTGAGGTATATGGTTCTGTTTTTAATCTTTCTACCGTCTTTCTGCTATTGGGTTGGGGGACTGAGGACATGAGTTTAAAGTTCTCTATCAATTGAAGAATTAGTAAAGAACAGACAATGAATTTTAGTTTGAAAATGGGCTGCTGCAAATATTATTGGTTTGTTTTTTTGACTTTTATTGGTTTATTGTTCTGTTTCATTTTGATGTCAATCTAGACGGAGATCGAAGATAGACCGAGATTCCGTATGGGTATACGAAGAACAAATGGTCGAGCAATTCGTGTGTTTGCAATTGCAAATCCTAATGTATGCATGTATGATTCACATTCAGCTTCCAGGTTGAGTATACGATGGAGATGATGACGACGATGATGATAGTGACGATGGTAGGGGTTACGATGATGAAGATTATAAAGGGGAAGAAGAGGAAAGGTATTGCTTTTGATATTTATTTACAATGTTGTCAGTTGTGGGCTAAAAACAGGTGATTATTTTTGTTTTTTTGTCATCTTATTGTGGATCTTGTTATGGATTATATTGCTAATCACTGAGCTAATCTTTAAGATTGCATTTTGCTATTATTATGTGAGAACCAGCCGAAAGATGACAATGAGATATGAAACTTTTTCTTACAATAACATCTTCACAAAAATAATATAAACACATCAACATGTTATTTTGATTCTTCTCTTCTAATATGATTGAAAATCTTGAGATATGTCTATCAACTTGGATCAATGGTTTGATGTGTTGCATGAAATGCAAATGACAGTTATTATTAGCACCACATTGAATCTATTTTCAGGCACCACATTGACATTCAACATCTGTAAAGTCAACAATGTCCATTTTCGACCACTGTACAGTCAAATCTTGTCCGAAGTGTGGTGTCACGGTAGATTCAATGTGATGCGAATAACAAAGCTTAATGCAAATTGGTGGGTACTATCACTGTGTTGAATCAGTTTTGGCGAGTCACAAAGTAGGCACATGATAGGTGTGTGACATTTTAAGAATGAAACAAACTTCAGCATACAGCACCCAATCCTTTACAAATAGGAACATGTTATTCGGTTCTTTCTTAGTATGTTGTGTTTCTATGATGTATTTTGTGTGTTATTTTTCTCATCATTATAATTCAATAGCTTCTTGAATGGAGTTTAATGTCCGGATAAAATACTTGCAGACTTATATGCAAGACAGAATAGAATGACACAATGAAATTACATATAACTAATAACTTGTTACCGATCACCGAACAGGAATACAATTAACAGATACTAGCAGATCCTTAATTTAATCTAATTTAGATTAGAAGATTAAGCTACATAATTAATTAATCCTTGAATCTTGTTGCAAAAACGCGGTAATTTCTACTACCCCAACGATCATTCTCATCAATAGAGTAAGATTTCAGGCAAACCTGTATCCATGGAGGATTCCTAGCTGCATTAACAACACTACTTGTATCTATTCCATCATTATTACTGCTTTCTCCAATTCCAAGCAGCATATTTCTTTTCCTTGTCATTACATCCACCGCGTGATATCCACAAAAAAACTCCACCTAAAAGCCGAGTGCCATGGGAGTGAATAATCATGAATAAATCGGTCCTACCATGATAAATGGCCTATAAATGTGTAGTGATGCAAATCATTTTGAGAAGCATGAGTCATACCGCATCTTCATCGTAAAGAAAAGCGTGTATGCGAGCAGTCGGGTCCTCTAGTGTCAAACGCACCCTATAAATTCCTTTAGGAGAACGGAAGTCCTCTGCTCTCCATGGAAGTAAAGCTACAACCCTAACTACGCACGTGTATTTATATGTAACCTATAAATATAAAACAAACATATATCTCAACTCTTTTTTTGCAGAAATATGAAAGAATAAAGAAGAATACAACAAGTACCTCCGGATAGCAGAGAATATCCATCAAAGTGACAAAGGGCACACGTGGATAATCTGTTTCTGGAATGGAAAAAAAGATGTTAATAACCATTTCCTGCAATCATAAATGGATGAATACAGCAAAACCAATGTCGTCGCCAATCAAACCTGTTAGATTAGAAGGGCAGGGAAAACATTGCAGAGGCATTCTACCATATTTTGAAGGGAAACGCTCATCATACGTCCTATGTTTCACAGAAATCCATCAAAAAATAAAGAGTTCACTAACAATGAGATTGCAGCATAATCAGTAATAGAAAAAAAAAATTGTTACTATATAATCAATCAGATAACAACAGAATTAAATCAACAGACCTTTGTTGTTGTAACACAAGGTCATCATCATCAGACAAATGACAAATCCTTGTATAGGGCTTCACGGAAGCAACCCATATTCGATCACGAACTTTACACTTCAAATTGAGAAATTTCATCCATTTTCCAGTTTATAGGACAGTACTGATCAATCCTAGCTTCCATTTCCTTGCTTGATTTTTATCCTTAAGACGGTACCAACAATAGGAAAGCTGCACAATGCGTCCCTTGGCAAAGAAATGGCTTTTCCAACTCATCTTCTAGCCTGCCATCATTGTGCAATTCTATAATTCATTGAAGGAAAGGAAACAAGCAAAGAACAGGTGTAGGAACACACAAAGAATGAGGAATTAATTAGCTGTAATAACATTTCAATTCATTATCAAGTTAAAAAAAGATCACAAAAAGCGTAGAAATTCTTTTTTAAGTCCTTGGCTGGTGGTTTCAGAACATTCTCTTGCAAGTGAGATTCTATATATACAGACAAACAAATTATTAAGAAGTCCAACAACATTGTAAATTTGTAATAACCAAGAATATTTGACATTCATGAAATACAAAACTTAAAACAGTCAAAAATGGAAAACAAAATTTGTTGTTCAACAACCAAAATGCATTTTTTTTAAAGTAAAATAACCTGGCATAAGATAATTGAGAAAAAAACAACACACCTTGTCTCAATGTGCTGTGCTGGAGTATCTGTTCCATCCCAAACGAGACAATCCAATTACCATTCTGGACTTCGGAGAGATGAAGAATCTTGTAGAGATATATATACGTTAAGCAGGTGACCAACATCCCAATGTAAGTAAGTACAAAATGCTAAAGATACTGTTCAAAATGCTAAAGATACTGTACAATTACCAGCATCCATTCTCTAAGAAGTTAAATGGAAATGGTGGTCGGTTGCCTAAGCAAGTTGGTCCTACGACGACAAATACTTTGGTATAATACTATAATGTAGTAAAAATACCTGAATTCAGAGCATACCTTGCAAACCAAATTATAGCCTTCTCCTACTTTGATATCCTTCAGCTGAAGTAAATCACCAGACCCTACAAAGCAAATGCATCAGCACCAACGTAGACTGAAACACGGAGAAAACACAACTTGGAGCTAGTTACAGTTATTGTTAGTTTTAAAACGAGTACTGGCATATCCCTTCAAAACGATCACAAAATTCACCAACTCAAGATGACTGGTGGTTAACTCCTAAATTTGTGGAAATTCAGAAACGAATGAACATGTGGACCAAAAAACGCAGTGGTAAGATTGTGTGATAGTTCAGGTGGTATAAATCATTTTCTTTTAACGAACTTGCTAACTGAGTTTCTAGACCTCTGAATGGAATGACTCCCCAATTTAACACGAGTACTTGGAGAACAACTATGCATACAGATAACTGGCAAGATACTGAATTTAAACATTTACACATCACATTCTTCTATAGTCATTCAAGAACATAAAATTGAAGGTACGACTTAGAATTGTAACACAAAAACAGTGAATATTAGACCTTCTTGAAAGTTGAAACTAAAAGGTGAAAACTATATCAAAACTCGAGGTCCAAGGTTTTTCGAAGTGATTAGAATCCCATTCTCCTAAGGAGACTAAACTCTGATTAATGCAAGATGAGCATTACTAAAGAACCAAATGGAAGCAACAACCTAGTATGGAAACCCAAAAAAAAATTCCTAGGGTGAAAGAGAAAAGCAGGGGACAGAGAAGAAAATATATACCCATTTCTCGTGGGTGATCAATCAACCACTTCCTCAAATCATCTATAAATTTCCTGTCCTGTTCTCTAGCCTGATACTTAGAAGAACACTGATAAGGAGAATACGTTGTCCCACTTTTCCCTTTGAATAAAGCAAAAGACGAGTTTTTCTTGTTGTATTGAGCTTAAAACTTGGATTGATGAGTCTTCATCTGCAGAAACAGACGCTCCAACTGTAAGCAGCCCACTCAACCTAGCTCCCATACACCAAAAAATTCAATCGTGGAAAACTACAAAATCCTCTCGATATAAAACAGAGAACTAAAGTGACATCAATGCATTACTAACTTTATGAAGTGTAGGAACTTCGAATTACCGAAACACGAGAGAGTTGAATGATATCGCCACAGCACAAAACATTGGGAAGTGTATCCATTGCTTCAGCGAAGAAATGAACAGAAATTCCAGGGCTCGGCTTCGATTGATCAATAACTTTGAATATGACAAAAAAGTCTGTCAAGGTTATCAGAAATGCAGCAAAATGAGATCTTCATAAACAACCAAGAGAGTAAGAAAAGAACCAAAAAAAAAAACGCAAAATGGGCATGATAAAGTGAATACCTGTGCCTTTGGAACGCTTAGGAATGCCGGTTTCCAAGACAATACCAATCAGATTAACATTCTGATTAATCGAAGCAATTGCGTCGATTACTTGAAGAAATTTGTAGTCATCTCTCACCCCCATTTTCCTCTTCAAACCTAGGGTTTTCCTTAGCATAGTAGTAGTACTGCCTCTTACTGCGGTGTGTAATTCTATTGCACCATGTTCATTATGCAATTGTAGTTGCGATTTGCTCCAGCCAGGGAAGGTGTGGAAAGGAGAAATTTCCCTCTCACAACAAACAAAATATAAGCACCAAATAAACGACTATTTGAAACAATAGTTCCCACGTTATAATAAATGCGTTGTGTATAATGTTGTGACAGTTTTATTGTATCATTATCACTACTCCGTGGAAAATACCAATAAATAGAGGGCATTTATTCACGCCACACCTGAAGTAAGTGTTGTCTGACATGCCACTACACCACATTATTTTCATAGAATCGATCGTGCGAAAGTTGAATGTATAGGTAATATTCGATTTCCCGCACTATCGAATTAGAATCGACACCGGGAAGGTTGAATGTTGTTTATATATTCGACTTTCATATGATCGAATTCTTCGCAGGTCTGCGGTATGTGTGTGACAGCACATAGATAGATCATGTGTGGTAAAAATAAAGACATCGGGGCACTCTTATCAGGTGCACCATTTTTTATCCCAAAAATAATATAAAATAATACATATCCATATTTTACAACATCTCAATTCAAAATACTTCATAGCAGCATCTATATCCTTATCCCTGTAACATTTCAAATAATATTAAATAATACATATTCTATCTCACATCACATTAAATATTTATTATTTCACTCCAGCAGCATCACTATACAAATCCCTATAATTTTTAATAATTAAATATGTTTAGAGACGTGAATAGTGCATCCCCACAAGAGGATGACTTTGCTCATATCCCTAAAAATAAATAGAGATAGAGACTCACAAAATTTATTTTAAAGAAACTCTATTTTTATCTTCATTTTAGGGATAGAGAAGACTATATATGCGCTTTCTAATCTAATGCGCCATAAATTTAGGGCTTCTATTTATTGGCACTACCATTTTACTATTAGCACCCTTTTTTTTATTATTATTTTTCATTTACATTTTGACCCCACCAAATCACTATTTGGCAACATTATACGCGCATCAGAACCACTGACGTTTCAGCTCGCATAAAGCGTCAATGGGTCTGACGTTTTTCACCCTGATACATTTATAACTGTAAAATCAGTGTCACTGACGTTGGAATGGAACACAAACTTGTCATGTTCGTAACGAGAATGGACGTCAATTCCACCAACATGTGTGTTGTGCAAATAATAAAAATATTCAATGTGGTGCCAAAAAGGATTTATAGGATGCTAAAAGTGATCGCGCGTGCGTAGTTAGCCGCGCTAATGATAAAGCGCTTAAATTTAATGTGTATTATAAATCATATGATGTAATGTCATCATATGATGTAATGTGTATCACACGTTATGCTAAGTAATGTATTTTTGTATAATGCGTCAATTGTCCTCCTTTGTTGAAGAAGATGAAGGTTTTTTGATGTTTTAGGAAGAATATACTACAAATTTTGACTAAATTGAAGATAAGGAGGGGTGTGACAAAGCATTTCAAATCAACATTAGAAATTGTGAAATTTTGCATTATAATATGGAGGTGAAATATCTAATTGTGGTTTCAAATATCTTCTTGTACATTTGTGTATAATAATTGTTCATGTATAAATGTTCCCAAATATATTTATGGTATTCCATACTAAAACCTTAATCATTGAATTCAATATTCTAATCATCATACATTATCAAATAATCATCAAGATATCAACAAATTTACCAAGTAACATAATCTCATATTATTTATTTATTCATAGTAGTAATAAGTAACATAGGATAACATGATACTGCGATTTAATCCTCGACGCGAAGGAATACAAATTAAAAAAAAAAAAAAAAAAAAAAAAAAACAATTGACATTACAATAGGAATAGGTAGTAAAAAAAACATCCCAGTAGTAAACATAGATTACTACCAACCTAAAAGATATACAAATACATCTTTTATTCTCGTGCAAAAGCAAAACAAAACAACCATTCAAAATATAGGCTACGGAGACACTGTATCACAACGAGTGACACTAATAGTAATTCGTTGCCCAACATCATTAGTACATCCTTATAAAATATCCCTCCAACTTATTTTCCTCTTTCCTTAAAAAGCCCCCAATTTACTTACTTAATCCATGACTGAACAGTTTCATAAACCTTCTTAGGGTCAGCAAGCCCTTTAGCAACAGTGTCCCTCTTCTTGCATCTATTGACCCATTCAATCAGCTTTGGACAGTCTGTTTCAATCTTGAAATTTCCAAAGGTCTCAAAGGTATGGAACCATGAAGAGAATGTTATAAGAGCAATATCAAGAAACCCAAAGGTTTGACCTCCAAAATAAGGGTTATTATCACCTAAAACTCCTTCAAGAGTCTTGAGAACATCAATGAATTCCTTCTTGGCTGCCTCTTGTGCTTCTCCTTTTGTTGACCATATTGCTCTTCCTGGAGTATACATCTGTATTTTGCATAATCCAAAAAAAAAAAGATAATAATAAATAAATTCGAAACCTTGATTTGTAGTAAAAACGAGAGATTAATGCTTGGAACATGGAAACAGTAGGAAAGGAAATATAGAAGATAATGATATAAAATAAAGGAGAAAGGAGAGGGAACTGAGATTATGCAGTCTATTTTAATTATTTGGATTAAACTAAACAGGAAGAAAAAGATCCCTCCAATGCATTCAAAACGATGTCGTTTTATGTGTAGTTTACGAACAAAAGAACATCGTTTGTCGTTTTATGCGTAGTTTACAAAAAAAAATCATCTTGTATGCGTTTTAATGCACACTTGACCGTCAAGTGCAAAACGAAGGGGACCGGTGCACACGATGAGAGTGCGGGTAAGAATTTCCTTCCAAATAGGGTCTAAATTTCAAGGACAAGTCTTTCTTGATGAGCTTAAAAAAGAAACTACGTTTAATCCAACATAGAGTTTCAATGATTCCAGAAAATCATCTTCGACTTTATGGTAGTGAATCAAGTTGTCTGTCTCATCCTCAATGGTAGTACATCTACTACTTCAATGCAACAAATCCGTGAAATTCAATGTTATAACTTATCACCCATTTCACTTGCAAAAATGTAAACAGAGACAATATTATTTCCTACACTTTTTCAAAATTTTCCTTAAGGATTCTACATGACAGAGTAATTAGACAGCACAAACAGCAGAAGATTGAGTTCCAAAATACTTTTATTCTGACCGAATTTAAATCAAATCCAGGTATTTTCTAGACACAATCAGAAAGCCCACTTGATACTTGCCAAAATTAGGTCAATAAATCAATCAACAACATCCTACCTAAATTGAGTCCGAATCAATTAGCAAAACTGTGGTGTGTTAATGGAGAAAAAAACAATTAAGATAAAAAGTACCTTTTTATCAATGTAATCAGCCCAGAATCGAGCTTGAGCTCTCTGGTAAGGATCAGATGGCAACAATGGATTCTTGTCATGCCAAACCTCATCTATGTACTCAACAATTATGAGAGATTCAGAGATGGGTTTACCATTGTGAATCAGGACTGGGATTTTCTTGTGAATTGGATTCAATTTGAGAAGCAGTGGGCTTTTGTTTGCCAAATTCTCTTCCTTATACTCATACTTGATACCTTTTTCTGCCAAAGCTATCCTCACCCTCATCCCAAACATGCTCACATAAGAATCCAACAGAACTACCTCATCATTTGCCATTTCTTCAGAGCTTCAGAAAAAGAAAGGGAAAGGGAAATTGAGTTTTGCTTGTGAAAAAGATGCTGTTCAAGCGGTTGCGATTAACGTTAAATATATAGAGATGTGGGCAATCGCAATTAATGGAGAAAGATCGAGAGAACTCGTGTAGATCGACGTCGGCCAGTAATATTGAATTTTTAATTTTTTTTCGTTTTTCAGAAAAAATCAATTTATTAGGAAAAAAAACAAGTAGTCACCTGCGAGCTTTGAGAAATTGTATTTTCAAATCACGGTAGCTTCGCTCGTTTAATGTCAAGTCGGTTTAGATCTGATATTTTTGTTAAGCTACTCGTGCAATTCTTAGAGAGCCCGTGCAAATTTGCACGGACCCGTTAAAAATTTCCCACACCCTCATGCAGTTCTCCCCTTCTATATATTTTTTTTTAACTTTGCTTCAAACCCCATTGCATTTTCAACCCCTGTTGTATTTTCCACGGGCATGTGCTAATTGACACGTGCTCTTTCTAACAATTACACGGGAGACCTAAAAAAATATCAGGATTGAACCGACCTGACATGAAATAAGGAATATTTAAGTGATCTGAAATACAATTTCTTACTAGCTTTCCAAAACAAAAACAAAAGAAATAACGTATCTCGACAACTATTACAATACAATCATGGTAAGAATGTTGTAGTAATGTATACATTATAAAATTTCAGTTTTATTCACTAAAATACAATAGAAGTTTATTATGTAAAAGAAAGTAAAAATAAAAATCTTTAACTTATGCTATTTGGAACAACTATCATATAATTGTTGCTCCATAAAATCGCTCTAATGTCTCGCGTTTTAATTGGATGTGAGTGACTCAATAACCCGGTGGTTTTGGGGCAATAACTTGCCGGTCGACTCAAAGATGACTTTCAAGTTTCAACCATCGGTATATAGGTCTTGGTGGGTGGACGAGTTAGAGCATTGGCAATAGCCTATGGCATTTGAAGAGCTGTCTAACAAGTTTTTATTATTATTTTAATATTTAACATTGGTAGCTTCTATTGGCACCACCAATTTATTCTAGGCACTCATTTTCTTATCATTTTTTCATTCATTTTTTCATACCACCTAATCATTCAAGGCACCACCTGAAATAATAATTTTTAAAAACTGTACGCTTTAGTCCTTCATTTTTAAAAATTAAACAATTTAGTCCCCAAATTGTTATAAATATTATTTACTCTCCTTTTCCCCTATCACCAAAAAAAAACCCTAAACACATTCCTCAGCCACTTAATTTTTGATCGTCCGGAGCAAACATCACATTGACAAGTACTTCTCGAAAAAGTCTTACACGCCGAATAGTACCTACTTAAATCGAGATACAAACATAAGATGTGAATCAACTTCAATCCATAAGCAAGTCATTAAGCATCCCTATATCAAGAAACCGATGTGCGTGTGTGCATAACTCGTCATGTCGTTGTGATTCATAAAAAGATTCTTATTATACAAGCCTCATGTCTCGACTTAGCTCCCAAACACTCAGTCTTCTTCTCGGAAACTCAAGGTTACAGGAAATGAGCACTATTCGTTGTTGGTTGGAAGGATTCGGAAACCGAGCGCATTGCCCAATTTCTTTCTTTATTTATTTATGTATTTTTTATTTTTATTTTTATTTTTATTTTATTTATTTATTTGTTTTTTGAAGGGTCATGCAACTGACGACGTGAGGATCATGCAATAGTGGGTGCCTAGCAAGCCCTCTCATCAAAATGTCACACAACTACAGTCAAAGTCATACGTGCTTAAATTTTGTTCGTAATCGATTTCATGACATGAAAAAACGCTTAATAAAGTGCTACTTCAAGAATCAAAACAGAAGATATGATCCATCTTTCATTTTGTTTGTACTAACTCGGGTGTAAAAGGTGTTGAGGTTCCACTTTCAACATAATGCATGCACCGGAATTCACAAATATTAAGTGATATTATTATAACTACTTTACCCAAGCAAGTGTACCCTACCTCCCACTTAAGAACACACAATGTCCTCAATGTGAAAGAAAAATAAAATGAAAGTCAAGACACTTAGCTTTGGTAAAGGCGGTGGAGCAAAAACCCGTACACAAAACAAATCCGAGTGTGAAACAATAATACTAAACCAAGAGATCCGTCAAAAATCCAAAACGAGCCAAGAACTGCCAAAAACCAAATCCAACACGCTCCAAAAAACGATTAGTGCAACACGGGACATACCACCCGTGCTAGAAAAACAATGTCATAATACCGGCAGTAAGGCGACACAATAAAATATTGAATGAAAAATTAAAGTGCACCGAACAAGATTAAGCCAATAGGTATTTCATTGCAATTCACCCCAAAATCTGACAGACAAACCCGACTCAATAAATAAATAAACAAAATAAAAAAGAAAAGAAAATCAGAATGACTCAACAACGATTAAACTATCGTATAGAGTAAAAAAAACTCGCACATCCATTGCTCAAAAGCTTTTGGAACACGGCGATAAAAAACCTCCACACAATAAAATAATCGTGACTCAATCTAACAGTTCCTAGATACGATGACTCGATCTAACTACGAGAAAAAAAAGGATCTAAGAAGTAGTTCTAAGTTTAAGGTCGCCACCGACCGTATAACCACTGTGTGTCTAAACAGGTCGCCAAAGTATAGGACCTCCCCCGACTGTCAAAGTTAACACCCGTATAATGCTTCAACCGACAGTCATTGACCATCAAGGTCTTATCATTACCTAGACGTTTCACTCCCACGGTTCCCAAAGGATCTACCTTAACTACGACGTATGGGCCACTCCATCTCGACCTCAACTTATCCGGAAATAACCTCCATCGCGAATCATAAAGAAGTACCTTGTCATTGACTTCAAACTTACGATGTAATATTTTTTTGTTGTGAATCCTCTTGGTACGTCCTTTATAAAGCCGCAAACTCTGAAATGCACTCATCATACAACATGTCTCTACGGGCTCGCTAGGGTACTTCATGGCCTTAAACACATTAAATGTCACTCTCTCATCATTAACCGTAAGAATTAGTTCTCCTTGTTGCACATCTATAAGGGTCCTACCCGTGGTAAGGAATGGCCTACCTAGGATTAAAGGCACCTCATAGTCCTCCTCCATATCCAAAATCACGAAGTCAACAGGGAAAACAAACTTATCTACCTTAACGAGGACATCTTCAACTACCCCTATCGGTCTCTTAAAAAAACGATCGGCTAGCTAAATAGTGATCTAAGTTTCCTTAAGTTCCCCTATCCCTAATCTACGGAATATCGAATAAGGCATGAGATTAATACTAGCACCGAGGTCGCATAGGACTTTCTTAAAACACACGTCACCTATGATGCACGGGATCAGGAAACTTCCCGGATCCTTTAGCTTCGGTGGCAACTTGTGCTGCAAGATAGCCGAACACTCCTCATTCAAACAAATAGTCTCAAAATCTAATAAACGACGCTTATTTGATACAATTTCTTTTAAGAACTTTCCGTAATTAGGCATATGTGCAATCGCTTCAACCAAAGGAATATTAACTTGTAACTTACGAAACATGTCAATAAACTTTTTAAATTGCTTATTATGCACATTAGGACTACGTTTAGATGGATATGGAAAAGAATTCAAATCTGTCACAGCTGGGTCAGAAGACTTACCTGAGGTCTTGAAAGTACCTGGAGCGTGTCTTGAGGATTATGGTACATCCTGGCTCATTGAACCAAGAGATGTGCTCGGTTCAGTGTCCTGCTCAATCCTGTCTGGAGACTCTCCAGACTCTGCTTGCTGGTCCTGTGCAATTTAGTCCTCAACTGCAACTTCTGGAGTTTTTTTCTTGGATTTTTCAGCATCCTCTACCCCAACAACTTTTCCACTTCTAGTAGTTATGGCATTTACGTCCCGAGGGTTCCTTTCAGTGTTGCTAGGCAACCCTCTTGAAGGTCTACTAGTCAATTGCTCCACAATCTGTCCAACTTGAGAAGACAACGCTTTCATTTGTGCTTCATGGCTTGCAAGAGTAGTATCGGTGCTCGATCGATATTGATTTAAAGACTTAGCCATCTCATCCATCGTCTTCGTAAGCTTCCCAAAGTTATCCTCAACCGTTGTACTCAAACGCTCAATAGCATGCTCCCATGAGTTTCTTGCATGTGGTGGCACATAAGATCCCGATTTATTGCCCTTTGGATATTCGCCACCGCTTTGATCACTATACTGGAATCCGGGGACATCATGTGACCCGGGATAATAATCGGGGTATTGACCTCCTTGTCCCATGTAGTTTACCTCTTCTGTAGTTTCAACTTGGGCCACATCCTTTTTCTCACTAGCCACCCCCTTCTCGAAACGATCCATACAAGCACTTACTAATGTAACCTGCGTCGAGATGTTGGACAATTGTTGAAGGATCTCTTGAGAAACATCAGAATCAAATACCCCGGCTACCTTCTTAACCGAAGGTTTACCATTCCACTGACTATTCGTCACGATCTTTTCCACTTTTTCCCATGCTTTATCCAGTGATTGATCCATAAAAGCCCCTCCACTTGATGCATCCAACCAAATCTGGTATGTTTCTTCAATAGCATTATAATATGTGTGCATCAAGAGCCAAAGGGCTATATCATGATGTGGGCATTTCAGGAGTGCTTCTTTGAACCTTTCCCATGAGTCGGCTAGAGATTCACCAGGTAGTATCTTGAATTGTAGAATTTCTGTTCGTAATTTATTCATCTTGCTTGGTGGGAAATATCGATTCATGAACACTCGCAGTAACTCATCCCAAGTCGTGATCGACTCAGGAGCCAACGAAAGTAACCATTGTTTTGCTTTTTCCCTCAAAGTGAAGGGGAAAAGTGTCAACCGGATGTTTCCTTCTGGTATGTTAGGTGGCCTGACGGTATTAGGAACTTCTAAAAAATTCCGTACATGGGTACTTGGATCTTCCGTTGGTGAACCGGTAAAATTAGCATAATTCTTCACCATCTGAATTACATTAGGCTTGGGGTGGTAAGCCTCAGCAGGATTTGTCGGTGGCTTGATTGCTGGAACAAACTATTCAATGGATGGAGTAGCATAGTCAAACAACGTCTTTTCATGAGCTTCAACAACTCCATCATCGCCATTAGCATTATTTCGCTGTTGCAAAGCCATCTCCTCTTCAGTTTCAATCAAATCCGGAATCTCTCCCTCAAATTCTTCCTTTCCTTGAAGATCGGCTTCACTCAAATCAACCTCTAAACTCTTACCCGAAGATGCCAAAGCCTTTTTTCGCGATGCGTTATTAGCCCCACCAAGTTGCTTCGATTTCGAATCTAAAGGAAAAGCAGATTCGGTTTTAGAGCTTGAGTCATGCACCTTTGCAACACGAAACAACAAAAACTCATCAGAGGCAAGGTTGGCTCATTGAACCAAAGACAATTCTCGGTTCGGCGTCCCGAAAACTCGAAAATTAGCAACCGGACTGCTCTCAACTGGTCCGACCACGATGCAAAAATAGACTCTCCTCCAAACTCCAGAAAATTCAAAATTAATCTAATCCTAAAACCAAAAATCAAGAAAGCAAAAAAAAATAGAATTGAGATAATAGAAAAGACTATAACCTGAACTTCAAAACTAAGCCTACGTTACCGAAACTATTCCCCGGCAACGGCGCCCAAAACTTGTTCGCGAAAATCACAACTACACTAGCAAGCGGACTAGGTCAACTGTAGTATAGCTCAGTTCGTGAGCACGGTCGATCCCACAGGGACTTGTTCGATACTTATGCAAACTTAGTTATAAAATTCAAGATTACGGGTGGTTTGTGGTCTTTGACCAAAATAAACATGGAAAATTAGGTAAAAAGAACGGTTTATCAAATCAAGACGAGTTTTAACCACGTTTAAGAAAGTAGATCGAATCGAAATAGTTAATTATTCCCTAATCGTTTCCTATATTGATTCATACAGTTTTGTCATTAAAGTTCCAAGAATCGAATCAATTATTGGTGTATTTTCCTAAAGTAGTTCATAGATCGTGCGCGGACTCTAACCCTATGAATAGCTAAACGCCTACCGTCAAAGCGGGTTAGAACAATATTAACTAAACACGAATTAAGAACTAAAAAATACCGATAATAATTATCGTAAACCTCGCTACGTAACTACCGTGCACGGGCTAGTTAACTAATAACGATCTATTGTTTCTTGTCCAATTACTCTTTTCAACCTTAGTTCCTTCAAGAATAATTTACGAAAACATGCAAAGAGTTGATCAAGTTCTAAACATGTAAGTTAAAATGAAACAATAGAAATAATCAAAACAATTCGTATCGGGGAAACTAAATCGTTAAGGCTTTTCTCCAATATAGACCGTTGGATACTCTTCCAAAACAAAGTCTTTTCCTCGAGACCGCGCGTTTTTCGTGTATGAATCAATATAAATCACGATTAGGTGCAAATTAACATCGTTCAATTCGATCTACAAATAATTTAACCTAACATGCTTGTAACAACGATAATCATCACGAATTCATAAAACATAGAAGAAAAATTCAACATGATTACCTAAAACACGAGACAAATCTTCTAGCTACTTCCTCCGCGATAAATCACCACTCAAACGAACATGCATAAGCCAAACTATTCTCAAACAATGAAGAAAACATGAACTTTTATTGAAAATACTTTAGGTAAATCGTATGCTCTCCAAATCGTCTGTATTCTGATGTATTACATCTTATTTATAGTAAACAAACCGACCTAGGGGTAAAAAGGGTAAATCTGGAAGTTTTAGGGTTAAGTTGGCTCGCTTAACCGACAATGTCCCTCGGTTCAGCGTCCGGACTGATCCTGGACATGTCCGGACACGTCTTGGACTTGTCCTGGGCATGTCCAAGACACATGGGTCGCTTTACCGAGTATATTCTTCGGTTCAACATGCTGGTTGTCCTGTGGGCTTGTCCAGAACGTGTCCTGACTGATCCTGAGCATTCCTTGGGCATCTGGGTCGCCTTACCGAGCATTATTCTCGGTTCAGCGTCCTGGGCTTTCCTTGGGCACCTAGGCATGTCTGGGCTTGTCCTGAACATGTCTGGGCCTTGTCCTGTACATGATCTTGGACTTGTCCTGGACTGATCTTGGACTTGTCCAACAGCTCGACTTCGTTCTCCTCCGGTTCGATCTCGATTTTTTACATGTTTCGGCTCAAATCCTCTTCGGCTCGGATTATTCCTACAAAGAACCATAAAACGTGTAGTAATATAATTCAATATAGAAATAAGATAAAAATACGAAATAATCACGATAAAAGCTCATACGCAACTTCCAATCAAATTAAGCACTTTTACGTATAGTTTATCACGAATTAATTATGTTTAAGTCCAATTTCGGGGGTAAATTGATATAGAAAATGTCATAAAGTTGATTCGCATCACTCAGCCACCACTTTCATTTCTCAGCCTCCTACCGCCACCTTCCCACTTGCTGCGATGCAGCTCCTCCATTTCTTGAGTTTCATTTCCAACAGACTCACAAGTCCGCTCATTTGAACTTGAATCCTGTTTGACTTTCTCTTTGCATGAAAAGACATCTTCAAAGAACACAAAAAATTTCTTGATGACATTTTCATGTACATCAGGTATGTCACTTGTGCACCAAAAATCGATATGCATTAATGTTATTCGCATATCCCACGAATATGCAATCAATCGTTTTAGGCCTCATTTATTCATGTTTGGGCTTGGGTACTTCTACCTTCGCCCAACACCCCCACACTTTCAAGTATTCATAGCCAGACTTGTAGTCATTCCACATCTCATATAGGGTCTTATCCATCCTCTTTGATGACATTGCTGAGAGAATCGATTCCCCCACAACTTCTAGGATAAATCCGAACTTATCAACATAGCATTCATCATCTCTTTCAAAGTTTATCTATTGCATTCAGCAATACCATTTAAGAGAGGTGTGCATGGTGTAGTTGTTTGATGAATGATGCGGCGCCTCAGCAAGACTCATGAAACAATACATCACATGCACCACCACGATCACTACGGAAACATTAAATCCATTTGCTATGTTTAATCTCATCTTCATTCTTATATTTCATAAATACCTCAAAGGCCTCGTGTCTGCTCTTTATCAAGCAGACATATCATTATCTCGTGCAACAAAAGTAGCATCAGTCTTTTTCAATCATTTTTGTTTTGCACGACTTTTAAATCACACAACTTATGTGAATTAAATCCAACAATCGTACCATCTTATGTCACATTACACACAAATTAACACTTCATTTAGAAGTAGTTTTGCATTGTTGAAGAGATCTGAACACCGTAGAGTTCGCCGATGTTCAAAGTTTGAAGTGCCGCCACATTGAACAGGTAAACCGTTGTATCCTGTGAGTTAATTGCTATTACCGTAGGCACTATACCGGAGCAAATTGTCTTAAGGAAAAAGTGACTTCACTCGCCTTGGTTGAGTCTTTCAATTTCGTTTTTAATTTTGCATTATTGTAATTGCAGTAGCCCTTGAATGAATTGTTGTTTTACTCTTCTGTGTATTTTATTTTAACACATACGCATTACGGTTCTAACATTACCTTCCCTCAAACATTGCCGGGGTTGAAGGCAACGTTTGATAATGCATCTTTTTGACACCCACAACTCTAACCTCTTGGCTCTTGGCTCTCGACTTCGGCTTGTGGTATTTTTTTTGTTGTCTAAAAATCTATGAAGTCTTCTTTGATGAAGATAAACATGTTCTCGGATCTCTGCACGGTCTGACGGAAGGATTTGTCTTCCTTAAATACATCTAAAATAAATCGATATGATTTATTTATTTAATAATAAAAAATAATGTAAGAACAAAAAATATGACGGATGGAATCATGGAAATTATTCCATGTTTATTAGAAAAAAAATGGACGTACGGTATTTTTGTTTTTTTTTTAAAAAAGAAAATAAGAGGTTTGGATTTTTTTTTTCTGGGTTGTAACCATGCAACATGACAGATGATTAAAGACATGAATTGGATAAAGGTTTAAGTCTTGGACGTGTATCGAGAGGATCATGATGCGAAAAAACAAAATATAAAAAGAAATTGCAGGAATGCAGGACGATGGTCAAACTATTGAAAATCGAAAGAAGAGGGCCGGGTGTGTATATAAAGAAATTGTAGGAATGCAGGACGATGGTCAAATGTCATGATCTGAGCTAGGAATTTCAGAAATTATGCAGAAAGAGAAGGAGATTGAAAGGGGAAATTGGGGAAGAAGTAGAAAAAGAAACAGAGAGAAGAATAGACGGGAAATTAGAAGAGAAAATAGGAAGATATTTCATTCATCATCATAATCACATATCCATGTTTACTCCTCATTAATATAGTCCTTCACTACTTCGACAATAAGATAAAATACTCAAATAATAGAAAATAGACATAAAGCAATGACATCATATATGACATCACTAACGGCTAACAACTCATATATAACGGTCACAAACACATTCTCAAGTCGTCTTTCTAATTTTAACCTCGGGACATGACATCAAACTATTGAAAAGCGGAAGAAGAAGACCGGGTGGGGGTTCATCAATGTTTAGGCACATGAACTCCCGTCTCTGAAAATCAAAACACTGAATAATTGAAAACTGAACTGATGTTTTATTGATATTGATTCAACAAATACAACGACTCTCTTTTATATAGGAGAAAATCGTAAAACAAGATAAAGATAAATTTTAACTAATTATTAAAATAATCGAAGATAAACACTAATATTTCAATTTTCAACAATTTAATCTGAACAATATCTTATGGAGAACTACAGGAATGCTATCTCTTACTGCAACCTCCACGACTTAGGCTTTACTGGGGCCCCTTTTACTTGGTCAAATGGCAAACCAGATGACCCTATCCAAGCCAGATTAGATAGAGCTCTTGCCAATACAGGCTGGTCAACCCTCTTCCCTAACCACACTGTTACTCACCTTTGTGCTTCCAGAAGTGACCACCTCCCTATTCTTATCTCCACTGATTCTTCCACCCCAGTCACCAATTCCATTAAGAAAAGGATTCCAAGGTTTGACCCTTTCTGGCTTCAAGACTCTGATTGTGCCAAACTCACTGAGCAGGCTTGGACTGCTGACTCCCACATTGGAGACTTGGAATGTGCAACATGAATTAGAAGTGTGAGAGATACTTTGAGAACTTGGAGCTCTGCCAAGTTTGGTAACCTAAACAAACAGATCCAGAAAACTCAAGAGAAGCTTACAACCTTGCAAAAAGTTCCAAACCATGACCTAAATGAAGACTCTAATGACCCAACTTGATCTTCTTCTAAATATGAATGAGGAGTACTGGAAACAAAGAGGAAGATGTGATTGGCTCATTTCTGGAGATAGGAACATTTCTTATTTTCACAAAAAGGCTTCTAAAAGGCATGCAAAGAATCAGATCTTAAGACTCACCACTGGAGCTGGAGCTACCATAACTGATCAACCCAACATGCTGGAACATGCAAAAGATTTTTACACTAACCTTTTTGCTTCCTGTGCAGGTAATATCTCTCTCCTGGACACTATTAACAATCTGCCAATTACACAGATTTCAAGTAGTCAACATAGAGCTCTTCTAGAACCCTTTTCTGAAGATGAGATTACTAAGGCTTTAAGGCATTTACCTGGAAGGAAAAGCCTAGGTCCAGATGGAATGCAGGAAATTTTTTTAAAGAAACACTGGAGTATCTATAAGAAGGATTTATTACCTTTCCTCCTTGAGGTCCTGAACAACGGAGCCAACTTTGCTGCTATCAACGACACCCTTATATCCTTGATCCCAAAAATCCCTAGCTAATGCACAATCTTTGAAAGACTTCAGACCTATCAGTTTAAGCAATTCCATCTACAAAGTAATATCCAAAACCATTGCAAACAGGCTAAAGAAAACTCTTAGTAGTGTTATCGGTGAATCCCAGTCAGCTTTTATGCAGGGAAGGTTGATCACAGACAATGCAATATCTGCATTTGAGGCCTTTCATACGCTTAGTGGCAGTGGGAAGTCGAGTAGCAACCAGATGGCAATCAAATTAGATATGGAAAAGGCCTTTGACAGAATTGAATGGAATTACCTGGAATGCATTTTAAGAAGAATGGGTTACCCTCTGCACTTTATTTCCTTTATTATGAATTGTGTTACTACCAATTCCTTCCAGGTTGTGGTCAATGGTCAACTCTCAGACCCTTTCCATCCTTCAAGAGGAATTAGCAAGGGGACCCCCTCTCTCCCTTCCTCTTTATTTTGTGTGCATAAGGGCTCTCTGCCCTCATAAATCAATCTGTTTTGGATGGGAGACTCACACCTTTTAGATTTGGAAAGGATGGCCCATGCCTCTCACATCTTTTTTTGCAGATGATAGTCTCCTCTTTGCACAGGCCAGCCAATCCAATGCTGTTGAGATAAGTAGGATTCTACAGTGCTACGAAGCTATGTCTGGTCAAAGAGTTAATTTGGACAAATCAAGTATTTACTATGGCAAACTTGTGGACAACAATGTGAAGGACCAGATCTCACTATCTCTCTCTATTCCAGCAGGTGCAACAAGTGGGAAGTACTTGGGTCTACCATTTATGATTGGAAGATCTAGATATGAGACCTTCAAATTCATCAAAGATAGGATATGGAGGAAACTGAATGGCTGGAAGTCTGTGTACCTAACAACAGCTGGGAAGGAAGTTCTAATCAAGGCAGTAATCCAGGCAATCCCTACTTATGTTATGCAAAGTTTTAAGCTGCCAAAAAAACTCTTACAGGAAATTCTCTCAATGGTGAGGAACTTTTGGTGGAAGAACAACCCAGATAAGTCCACAATGGCATGGATTTCTTGGGATAAGATTTGTCTTCCTAAGGATCGGGGAGGTCTGGGATTTAGAGACCTTGGCCTTTTTAATACAGCCCTGATGGGAAAACAGTCTTGGAGGTTGTTAATGAAGCCCCACTCACTTGTGGCTACAATCCTTAAGTACAAATACTTCAAGGCTTGTGATCTAGCTAATGCAAAATTGGGGGGAAGGCCATCCTATGTTTGGAGGAGTATGTTACAAGGAAGAGATCTCCTGACTCAAGGTTTAAGATGGTCAGTGCACGATGGTAGATGTATCAACATATGGAAGGATTCTTGGGTACCCCTGGAGCACACTTTAAAGTTCATGGGAAAGCTAACTCCCTAAACCTGAATACTGTGGATCAACTTATTTGCAACTAGGAGTGGAATATCTCTAAACTTCAGCAATCATTCCATGGCTATGAAGTAGAAGCAATCCTAACTATCCCCCTACCCAGCTACCCAAACCAAGACCGTATTATATGGCCTTTGAAGGATGCAGGTTCTTAGATCTAAACGAGTTAGATCTACGCGCAGCGGATGGATCACGATTTATATATCACAATACATAAATAAAGGATTTAACTACTACAAGGGGGTTAAGATCATATTACCAATAGTGGGAAGAGAAGCCTTGATCTTCCAATGTGTTCTCCAAATGGTAGTTGGTGGACACCCTTCTTGATAAAAGCACCTCCTTGATATGCAACACCAAGAAAAACTTATAGTTTTTCTTCTTCTAAAACCCAAGACAAGAAAACATTTTTTCTCTCTCTTTTTAATGAGTGGGGCGAAATTTTCAAGTGTGTTTTTACACTTGGAATAACTCTCCTTTTATAGGAGAGTAAATCCTTGGTCTCCAAGTTTTAATTAATTAAATAAACAATTAATTAAACAAAATAAAAAGATATTTTCCCTAATGAATAATTGTGACATGTATTGACCAATAGGAAACCAAATAACATGTCATACAACCAATCACATAACAAGAATATCTTTTATTTTCCATAACAAGAATATCTGTTTTGGACTTATTTCTTAGTTTTGATGATGAGTGCCATACTAGCTGTTATAGTGCAAAGGCAAAAAGATGTCTAGATAAAATGTATAGGTTTATTAGAGTTTGATTCATAAATAGGTTTGATCAAACAAGCATCGTAAAAGGTCACCGATCGCTTATCGCCAGATCGGTCCAGGTCGATAGGTAAATAGGTCGATAGACTTGTCGGGAACTCTTCAAGATCAAGACCAAGGCCGAGGGTTCAAACTCGAGTAAATGAAGGCTAAGGGATCAAACTTAGTATTTATTGTCAAGGATATGGAATCGATTTAGGCAAGTCTGTGTGATGACCTAAACTGATTACATATACCTTGTGTAGTAAGGTCTAAGTTCCACAAGTTGGATGATGTTTGGAACTTAGTTATATTTAAAATGATGTAATCTAACTTCACAAATAAAAGTTGGATAAAGGAATCAACCGCATTATATTTTACTGAGACAAAAATATGATGTTCAAGAGATCGATTGGTTTTACAAAGCAGACTAATGAACTCACCGATATATATACCTCGATTAATTCAAGATTATTGGAAAGTTACATGGATAAGAATGACCAACTACCTCGACTTATCAAGCAAATCAAAGGCTAAGATTAAAAGACGCTGGGATGATCCATATTTTTATCCATTGATACAAGTCAAAGGGTGGACAGATCAGATCAAAAAGTAATCCCGACAAAGGTCACCCCACATGAATAGTGACAGAATGCAAAGTGAGGATAGGACAAATACAAGGAACGGTCACATTTGAATTTCAAATTCAAGTCACATGCATTCCTACCTATAAATAGAGGACTTTCAACTCAAGAAGAAGATGATGAATTTTGGAATAAACTTCAAGTGATAACACCGAAATAAAAACACCCTCGCCGAACTTACCGAGCTTAAGGTCAGCGATCTAGTTATTTTCTTCAAGTGCATTCTGTGTTCAAGCCGCATCAAGCATACACACTTGAAGACCGCAAGTCTGCTGATTATATCATCCTAATCAAGCTGCTTTGCAATCGAATCATATATTTGATTCATTCTTTATTTTATAAAGAACTCACCAAGACAAAGAAGCATCCAGTAGTGTGAAAGACTCGTTGGTTTGTGGTGGAGCCGGTGAAGAGGCAATTCTACCCTTCAAGGACCAAAGGGAAGACTCAGAGCAAAGAATCCTACCTTTCCCGCCGCCAGCTTGTGAAGCCATAGTTATTGGTGAAGGACAAGCAACCTAGGATTCTTTGTAATGTATAACTCAAAGATCACTAGTGAATTTCCTCCAACATCACAGAGAAGAGTGGACGTGCAGATTACATCACCTGGAACCACTATAAAAATCTCTACTTACTTACTTGCATTTACTTTCTCGCACTTAGTCATTATTCATATCAACCTCGTTGAATCTAGCAACCAAATCACACACATACACTAATGAGTATCTAATACTTAGTAACATATTTAACAACAAGTAACAAGGCTTAATTTCGATATTATTCCACGCACAAATTCAAAGAATCGAATCACAAGAGACTCATCGCTTATCGCCAGTTATCGAGGTCTCAAAGAGACCATCAAGTATCGCGCAGTCACTGGTTGCAATTTGTTAACTCTAAAGTTTTTAAGTGTTAAGTTTATTCACCCCCTAAAACTTAACTAAAGCCTTTCAAGGGACCAACAATTGGTATCGGAGCAAAGGCTTCGCTCAAGAAATCCTACTTGTTGTACTTGTGAAAATTCTTTAAAACTTTCTTTCAAGTTATCGATTTTCAAGACTTGCATCATGGACAACACACAAGATGCTAGAACTATGTTGATGTGTTCTCTTGATGATTTGATGAGTATAAACGCCGAATGCAGGCATATCTTGTCGCTACTCATGATGAGATGATGGATGTACTAATCAAGGACCACCGAGATTACAAAGGCAGAATAAAGGGTGACAGAATCGAGTACATTCCTAAACCAAAGAGAGAATGGAATGCGAAGACAGAAAAGAGCAAACCTCAACAACATTGCTATTGATATCATCTACGTAACCTTGATAGCAATATGTACACATGAAAGTCAAAGATTGCAAGACTGCAAAGGAACTTTGGGATAAGATTCACTTAATCTGTGAAGGCACCGATGCAATAAAGAAGAACAAAATCACAGGGCTAAAAAAGGTTTCAAAAGTTCAAAATGCTACCTAATGAAACCATTGAGCAAATGGAGTCTAGATTCAATGCAATCTTAGATGAACTTACTCACGAGTGTAAGTTATTCAAAAGAGGAAGTAAACACCAAAATCTTGGAAGCTTTACCTGCAAGAGATGTTTGGAAAATGAAGGTGATCGCAATTGAAGAAATGAGAAAGTCGCATGAAGAAGACACCTTCAAACTGCTTCTCTCGATCTTAAGGCCTATGAATTTAGCAAGAAGCTAGTGCCTCAAATCGAAAAGGAAGAGCCAAAGACCATCGCATTGGGTCGCTTCACATCATGAAGAAACATCGAGGAGGACAGATGAAATGCTAGATGAAATGCAAGAGCAAATTGCCCTACCGAGCAAGAAAATCGAAATGATGAAGACCGGAAAGGCCCCTACAAGAAATTTCACAAAGAGGCCTACCAAAGAAGGAAAGAAGAACCAAAGAAAGATAATGACTATCTATGCTTTCATTGCAAGAAACCAGACACTTCGTGACTGATTGTCCCGAGTTGAAACAAGGCAAGGAACTCGATTATCTTTGCTTCAACCGTAGAAGCCTGGACATTTTAGACTGATTGTCCGCACTCATCAAGACCAAGAGTCAACAAAGGAGACATGGCAAGAAGGCTATGGTTGTCAAGATGAATCAGATATGAAGTGGAATCAAAAAGGAAATGAATCGATGACACAAAGACCAAGTTGTCGATATGGAGGATTATGCTTTGATGGCCAACATGGATGAAACTGAGGAGGTATACAACATCAGTATCTATAAACACTCCTGCTGAAGTGATTGTGAATCAACCTGTGGGTTCAAATCCTAGAAATTCGACAACAATGAGACTTTGGATGCCATCCTTAATCAACTAAGGATAATACAATCTGTTATGAGGTTGTGAAGGCTGAAAAGAGGCTCTTGAGTTAGAAGTTGGAAGATTGAAAGTCAATTAAGGGTTTTCAAAGGTAAGGAAAAAGATGTTGGATGTAATCAAAGATAAGTCTGGTTGAACATCCAAAGCCTCTCGAATCACCGAACCATCTTGTTCCAATATCGCATACAAATCGTGAAAGCCTTATGGAGATAGAACGGGCTTGGATTTGGAACTCAAGAATCTAACAAGAGTGGATCCAAGAAGGTTATCAACCTAGTACCGCACTGGTCCTAAGTTTGTGCCTCGCACTAGATCCATCTCCCAAGAAGGTCAAGCCAAGCAAGAAACCAAATGAGAATGCCTCAAAGAAGCAAAATCGAAGTCTCGTAAGTCAACACCTCTAGTAAAAAGAATAAATCCAAAATAGGACTCATTGTGCCTTCTAAGTCACGATAGCACTCTGCTACCAAGTCTCATTGGACCACGTAAGGGAAAGAAACAGAATATTCCAAGAATAAGAATCCTAAATCCAAAAATGTTGATCATTCAAGGGATACTTATCTCGTGGGAAAGGTAGACTGCTCCCCGATAATGATTGGAATATTCCTCGCATCTAATGCTAGAAACAACAAGATAACCATACTACTAGGGTAAAACCTAGGCAATGGAATCAAAGAGAGGACTTACACAAGACCTCAAAGAGACTCCATATTACAGTATTCGTTCTAATAAACAAAGACACCTATGGTTATGCAAATGTTTCTAATAACAAGAATCATTTCAAACAAAGATTATGTACCAAAAGGCCGTAAAACATATGTGGTTCCTACACAACCTAATGTTAGAACTTATGGATGTGTGGAATACATGTATGAACCAAAGTATGAACCAAAGTATGACACATTTAGAGAAGACCTTATGGAAACAACCAAGGGTCATGCTTGCATCGACCACTATGGACCCAAACATGTTTGGGTACCTAAAATGCATTAACTTTGTTTTGTAGGTGTCTAGTACTTTGACAAAGGATGTTCCGACACATGACAAAGAATAAGCACTCGCCTAACAAACTTTGTGGCAAAAGATGGTCCAAGGGTGAATTTTGGCAACAAAAATACACCTGGTTATACAAGAGGATATGTCACACTTATCGTAAATGGACTTACAATCAAGAATGTTGCATATGTGGAAGGACTGATTACAACTTGTCGAGCACCGACAATTTCGTGACTTGGGATACAAGGTCACTTTTGACAAAAACAATTGTATTGTCATTAGTGAAAGAGGTGATCAAGTTGTACTTGTCGGGTAAGGCAAATGTAACATGTATGTTGTGGATTGGTCTCATCATAGCCTGTGAAATCTCGCTCGATTGTGCATACCAAATCAACTCAATTGGTTATGGCACAAGAAGTTAAATCATCTAAATTTTGATGATATTAATCGCTTAGTGAAGAAGAAGTTAGTGGTTGGTTTACCCGAGATCACATTCAAGAAGGATGCTATCTCGTGATGCATGTCGCCAAGGTAAACAGATAAAGTCAAGTTTCAAGTCAAAGACTAAACAATCAACTAACAGAGTGTTGGAGCTTATGCACATGGATCTTTTGGACCAATAACTCCAACAAGTGTGACAGAAAGAAATACACCTTAGTGGTTGTGGATGATTTTTCTAGATACACTTGGGTGATATTCATGAACAAGAAAAGTGAGACACTCCAAAGCTTGCCTAATCTTTTGAAGAGATTACAAAATGAGAAAAGTTTAATAAATATAAAGATAAGATCGATCAGTGGTACCGAATTTCTCAACAAAGTTATAAGAGAATATTGTGAATGTAATGGTGTACTTCATCAACTTGTCTGTGCTGTACACCTCAAAGAAAATGGGTTGCCGAAAAGAAGAAACAGACATTAAAGGAAGCAGAAGAACAATGATTTGTGAAGCATTGCTACCGAAAGATATTGGGTCAAGCAAGAATACAAAGATGCTATACACAAAATAGAACATCAAGAAACAAGAAGTCAAAGACACCTTATGAGATCTGGAATGGAAGGATACCTAATATATCCTATTTTCACCCATTTGGAAGCAAATGTTTTATTCTAAATCACAAAGTTCATTTGAAGACATTCCAACCAAAATCAGATGAAGGCATATTCTTGGGATATTCTTCATCAAGCAGAGCATCTGTGGTAATCGAACAAGAGGTCACTAAAACATGAAGAAACAATCCATGTTGTGTTTGATGAACCTAAGTTTATCGGAATGGAAGATGAAGATCATGAACTCGCTAAGAATCAACAAGTCACCGATCCAGATTGTGTTGAAGTTTTGGAAAGATTCAATGACTTAAAAGTTTCGACATCGCCTCATTAACACCCCGCACGACAATGTTATCGATGCAACAATCAAGCAATTCAAGGATCTCACGACTTCGTAGAAGAAACTACTACAAAGAGACCTACCAGATGATATTCCCGAAAATCAAAATAACCAAAATCCACAATGAAAGAGGAATCACCTCAATAACAAGTAATTGGCAATGTACAAAGAAGGTGTGAGGACTAAAGACAACCTGAAGCTATGTTTACTTGTTTTCTATCACAAATGGAACCCAAAGTTGTTGAAGAAGCAATTTCGCATCCAGATTGGATAATTGCTATGCAAGAAGAATTAAATGAATTTGAAAGAAATCAAGTTTGGACACTAGTTGAAAGGCCAAGTCATGCAAATATCATTGGTACTAAATGGGTATACAGAAATAAACTTGATGAATCTGGTACCATTGTTAGAAATAAGGCCGACTAGTTGCAAAAGGCTATTCTCAAGCGTATGAATAGATTTTGATGAAACATATGCACCTGCTGCAAGATTGGAAGCTATCGACTATTCTTGGCACATGCCGCATATAAGAACTTCAAAGTATATCAAATGGATGTCAAGAGTGCATTTTTGAATGGTATCCTGTAGGAGGAAGTGTATGTTCAAAGAACCTCCTGGATTTGAAGTTAAAGATCAAGAAGATAAAGTGTATAGACTCAACAAGGCACTTTATGGATTGAAACAAGCACCAAGAGCATGGTATGAGACTCTATCTCAATTCTTGATGGACAATGGTTTTACAAAAGGACCATTGACAAGACACTTTTCGTAATCATGAAGGGAAAGCACTGGCTGGGTACAAATTTATGTGGATGACATAATTTTTGGTTCTGAGAATGATTTACTTTGTGAAAAGTTTGCAAATCTAATGAAGAGCAAATTCCAAATGAGTATGATGGGAGAAATGAATTACTTCTTGGGATTGCAAGTTAAATAGCTTAAAAGATGGAATCTTCATTCATCAAACCAAGTATACCAAAGAGTTGTCAAGAAATTTGGTATGGAAAACAAAGACTAAGAGCTCAACTCCTATGAGTACAAACATCGATTGGATGAAGATAAAGAAGGCAAAGATGTTGATCGACTTTGTACGTATGATGATAGGCGTCAATTGGTCAGATCTCATCGCCAAAGAGACTGATATATCCTTTGTTGTAGGTGTTTGTGCAAGATTTCAATCCAAACCTAAAGAAAGTCATTTAGGTGTCACAAAAGAGTTCTTAAGTATCTAAAAGAGACTTTGGGAGTAGGAATATGGTATTTCAAGGAAGGAAGCTTCAAGGTAATATCCTACTCGATTCTCGATTATGCCGGATGCAAGATTGATAGAAAAAGCACCTCAGAACCCGCCGCTTAATGGGAAATAGATCTGTCTCCTGGTTTAGCAAGAAACATAATTCTATTTCAACTTCCACCTTGAAGTCGAATACATTGTCGCTGAAGTTGTCAGGCACAAGTACTATGGCTAAGACAACAATTAAGGATTATGGAATTGAATAAAGGGAAATTCCAATCATGTGTGACAACACAAGTACAATTGCAATCACGTAAAAATCTGCTTTGCATTCAAGAACTAAGCACATTGATGTGAGACATCATTTTATAAGAGATCATGTTGAAAAGAAAGATGTGGTGGTTCTATACATTCCTATCAAGATCAACTTGCCGATATTTTCACTAAGCCACTTGATAGTGAAAGATTTGCCAAATTAAGGACTCGAACTTGGAATTATAAAGATTGATTGATTTTCAAAGCAGTTGTAATCGAATTCACCAAGGGGATTAGTCTTTGCTATGTTGGGTGAGCTCACTTAGCGATTAGTCATTGGTATCAACAATTCCATGTACTTATGTTTGAACAATTGAGCAAATGAGGTTGCCAAGGGATTGGTCTTTGTCATGTTGGGTGAGCTCACTTGATGATCGCCATTGGTATTAAACTTCATATTGTATTATCAATTGAACAAAACAAGGAGAAAACAAGGATCAAGAGAGTCACTTTGTCAAAGATGTCATTGAAGCACATTATCGCCAGATCGCCGAGCCCACCTCTCGCCGAGGATACCTCGCCGAATGGAACGTTACTCACCAAAGTTATTTAGGTCAAAAAGCGCTTTGGCGGGATATTTATTTTATCCATTATTACTACGCTTAAACCATCCAACGGTTACAAACGTTATGGAGGAGTAGTGGACCACGTGTCAAGACAAAGATTTAATCGATTTAATCGTGGTTACCTCAATGTACGTGCAAAAGGATGGGCTTTCAACTACCCACCGCTCATATAATCGATCATTACATAAGCGATTCACCACTTGCAATTTCTCGCTTTATTTCTCAAAAATCTACATCGTGTGAACACAGATTTAAGAGCAATTTTCTTCATCCTTTTCTTATTTCAATGGCGGAAAAGATTGAGGTTCAAATCGAATCAAGCCAAAGTGTAAGAGGCTATGTTGTTGATGCAAATCAAACAGAGCTAGCCATTAATATAGGTCGAAGAATAAGAAGGTTTGCAGGCCTGGAGAACAAACTCAACATCAGATTAGAAACGATATCATACACCAATGTTATTGATTTCTGGAAGAATATGGTTATAGAAGAAGAATCAAGCTTTCAAAACCATCAGAATGGTGAGGAGCTTGTAATCTCCTCCAAATCACTGAGACAAGTGTTTGGTTTTGAAGAAGTTGTTGATGGTTCACCAATCCTGAGCTATGGGATTGACAAGATGGCTTTTGTAGATCGATCAAGACAGATGCAACTATCAAATCAAGACTGTGCATCAACCATAAAACATTGGCATTGAATACAATCACGAGCAAGCTCATTGCAAAGAACATACTTGGGCTAGTTGGCGGATATGGATACTCTATCAGACCCAAGATAGAACTCGATGATTATCATCTCATAGAGCATGAAGTTTGATCAAGCTAGGTACTTTATTCATTATATGAAGAAAGTTGCGAAGAGGACAAACTAGGGAAAAGGAAATCAAAGGCCTTACCCTTAGGTTTGATGATTCGCACTCAATGAATCACTTGGAGGTTCCCGACCTTGAACCAGCTTGACATAAATCACCCGTATACAAAAAGGAGATTGATTATGCAATTCCTCGGACTTGATGATGATGAAGAGATTGGCTTTGAGAGGTCAGCCGATGATAATGATGATGGAGATGATGGTGATATCGGTGGTGAGCAGTGTTCAACAAACTAAGAAGATATCTATCAAACCCGCTGCACCAAAGAAAACTGCTGAAAAGAGAAAGAGTGCCGATGTTAGGAAGACTACGTAAGTCTTGAAATCAAAGAGAACAAGAAAGGAAACAAAGACAGATCGATGAGTCCGCCGAGGTCAAGTGGAGGTTATCGACCCTCGCCAGTGGGTTCAAGAAAACTCATGGTGAAATTTTTAGAGAACAAATGTAAGGAAGCTAGCGTAAAAAGAAAATTGACTAGAAAAGTTGATGATGATGAACCCCTATCCAAGAGGATGAAGGAGGTTACCAAAAAGAAGAAATATGGCAAAGGGAAAGAGTTGAAAAACTTGGAAGCTCAAAGAGTCCAAGAGGAAGCACCAAGAGAGAAGAGGAAGAAGAGGTCATTGAAGGCTAAGCCTCTAACTATCATTCCACCAGCTTGTTATCAAGTGATTCCTCAAATGAAGAAGTTATCAAGTCTCACTGATGTCGAACAGTTGTTTTTGAGCAATCAGAGAGGATGTAAAGCAGCTTCATCGACCTCGAGCCTCGCCAGAGTATCCATCAAGAACCACAAAGAAACCACCGAACTCGAACTCCGCTGTGGTGGTTGAAGAGGTGATTGAGACTTGGTTGAAGACCCCGCAAATTTGGCAATAGTTCGGGGGAAGAGCAAACACGCTAACCTCGCCATGAGCATGTAAGTCGTGGGAACCAAGTGTGATACAGATGGAAGTAGTAGGTACAAATGTACAATCACAAAGAACTCACTAACTTTCAAACATCCGTAGAAGATACCATGAATCGCTTGTTGGAACCTTTGAGGTCAACAAGCTACCGAGCCGCTCCTCAGAGATCTTTCATGCCATTTGAAAGGCATGTGAAAAGAGCAAGAAAATCAAGAGTATGTGGATCCCAAACTTCAAAGAAATTGCCGATTACTTCCAAAGGATGTTTGGGTTCTACAAAAGACAAAACCAAATTGCTTCAACCAATGACAGATTTTGAAGAATGGGTTTTGACAAGTTGGGAGTGGAAAACTTGTCGGATCTCGATTGATACAACCTTGCCGCAATCAAGATCGATGGATCTGCTTTGATGAGCAAATGTAAGGAGGAGGGTATCAAATTTAGAGATCCAAGAGATGGTCCTGATGATTCTTCTTCATCATCGATAGTAGAGGAGATTTTCCATCTCGACCAGAGAATCAAGTGGGGCACTAACACATGTACCATCCGCATAACACCCATCGATGCCGGGTAGATTCGCCGAGGGCCAAGAGATCGAGAAATGGATGAGGATCTACAAGATCTCACCATGGATGATCTAAAAGCACTAATCACTGAGGGAATTACATTGAGTGCTGGTAGACTGACTGATGAACCAAGCACATTTCATGTTGTAGAGCCTACTGCACAACCTGAAGATGTAGAATGCTGATTTGGATGTGGAAAAGACCACTGACTTCAGTGAACCAAGTGCTAGTTCTGAGGAATCCATTGAATATCAAAGTGGATTTGACTTTGAAGAGATTCTCACCAAAACTGCCATGATTCTGACCAAGACTGGTCATGCAGAAGGTTTCCAAGTGGATAATGAAGCCATATTTAATCCACAGGAAATTGAAGAGGAGGTACATGTTGCTGAGGTACAAACAAAGACTGGACAAAGGTTGAAACAGAGGTAGTGTGGATGCCGAGTCTCAAACAAAGACTGACAAAGGTTGGAACCAGAGTTGGGTATGGAGGAAACCCCTGTTGTTGATGAGGCTCCAGAAGTGGAGCTCGCTGAGCCAAGGCCATCAGTAGGAAGGATAGTCGCAGATCACATTAATGAGGATGAGCAAACACTGGACTATGACTACAGTGATGAAGAATTTCAAATTTTTGGAGAAGAAGAAGTTGTTGAAGAACCTGCACAAGATCCTATCCTTGAAGATGTTCTTGGTGCAATGGTTGAGGAAGGACTCTCCCTCGCCGGGAGAGATATGAGTAGAGCAATGGTCATCACAGAGACAACAGTGCACAATATAGAGTTGAGGAGCTCACCGATGGATCTACCGATAGTAGAATGGCCAAAATGGAGTGCCAATTGAATTTGTCAATGAGTTAAGAATCTGTAAGAAATGACATGCAACAGCTTAAGAACTCAATTGACAGTAAGAACAGAGATTTGAAGAACTCGATGAAGATGGTAAATGATAATAGACAATCTACTCGACATAGCTTGCTTCAAACTTTGCATCTACTCAAAATGCAATGAACAATTTGATACTAGATGTCAAGGGTATCAAAGTTGGAAATAAAGCCAAAGACAAGTTTCTAAAAGATCAACTTGTCTCTATACATGAGAAACTTGACAAGCTTGTCAAGCTCCCAAACTTGCCGAGCTCTCGCCACCGCACAACAACCTCCGTGCCTCGATTCTAAACTCACCGAAAGGATCAACAGATCGGAAGAGACCCAAAGAATCAAGGATTACTTCACTTGATACTAGAACTGAACTATGGCAGTCCATTACACAGAGTGATAGTATCACAGAAGCTATTCATGGCCTCATCTCACGCTTTGTTGATGATGTCACTAAGGGGGAAGAGGGCTAATCACCGCAAAGAAAGCGAGGCTGCTAGACTTTTTGCACGTAAGAGATGGACTGATGATACAAATGCTTTTAGGCAACCCGCACTGGCAGATTGCAACTCACCGATGATCTCTTATCACAAGACAAGAAAGAGTTTCATAATGTATGAGACCCTATCGTGATATGGGATTTCATGAAGGTCTTAACTCCTTCTTGAGTTTGAAGTTTTGGGAGGCAAGGATTAAAGCTTTAAGAGCAAATACCAGAGGTAGAAGAAGTAGCAAAGGTGAAAAGGTGCCGCCAATTACAAAAGCAAAAGATTCATTGAATGAATTTAAGGTGTCAGATATGAAGTTTGGCTTGTGGTGAATCGATCAATCTTGTCCTCGCTCAAGCATGGAATTGGTGGAAACAAGTCAATTCTTATATTGACTTTACACTAATTGAGAATGAATGGATGATTGAAATGATAGAAGAGATCGAGCTTATCAAGAGCAAGTTTGAGAAGGCTAGACAAGAAAGAGAGAAGAGACAATAGATCGCCTACTTATCACTGCTTATCTTTGTCAGATCTAGTTGTAATAATCAGTGAACAAATATTTATAATGAGAATTGACTGAATTTGTTCTGCTTGTGTTTTTATCTTTTGCTTTGTCGATTAGGTGAGGGTAGTGGCATCATCACCAAAAAGGGGGAAAATTGTTGGACTTATTTCTTAGTTTTGATGATGAGTGCCATACTAGTCAAGATATAGTGCAAAGACAAAAAGATGTCTAGATAAAATGTATAGGTTTATTAGAGTTTGATTCATAAATAGGTTTGATCAAACAAGCATCAGTAAAAGGTCACTGATCGCTTATCGCCAGACCGGTCTAGGTCAAGAGGGTAAATAGGTCGATAGACTTGTCGGCAACCTCCGTCAAGATCAAGACTCAAGGCCGAGGGTTCAAACTCAAGAAATGAAGGCTAAGGGATCAAACTTAGTATTTATTGTCAAGGATATGGAATCGATTTAGGCAAGTCTGTGATGACCTAAACTCGATTACATATACCTTTGTAGAAGGTCTAAGTTCCACAAGTTGGATGATGTTTGGAACTTAGTTATATTTAAAATGATGTAATCTAACTTCACAAATAAAAGTTGGATAAAAGGAATCACCGCATTATATTTTACAGATAAAAAATATGATGTTCAAAGCAGATCGATTGGTTTTACAAACAGACTAATGAACTCACCGATATATACCCTCGATTAATTCAAGATTATTGGAAAGTTACATGGATAAGAATACCAACTACCTCTCGACTTATCAAGCAAATCAAAGGCCGAGATTAAAAAGACGCTGGGATGATCCATATTTTTATCCATTGATACAAGTCAAAGGGTGGACAGATCGCATCACAAAAAGTAATCTCGATAAAGGTCACCCCATGAATAGTGACAGAATGCAGCTGAGGATGGGACAAATACAAGGAACGGTCACATTTGAATTTCAAATTCAAGTCACATGCATTCCTACCTATAAATAGAGGACTTTCAACTCAAGAAGAAGATGATGAATTTTGGAATAAACTTCAAGTGATAACACCGAAATAAAAACACCCCTGCGAACTTATCGAGCTTAAGGTCACGATCTAGTTATTTTCTTCAAGTGCATTCTGTGTTTCATGCCGCATCAAGCATACACACTTGAAGACCGCAAGTCGCCGATTATATCATCCTAATCAAGTTGCCGCAAATCAATCATATATTTGATTCATTCTTTATTTTATAAAGAACCTCACCCAAGACAAAGAAGCATCCGTTAGTGTGTGAAAGACTGTTGGTTTGTGGTGGAGCCGTGAAGAGGCAATTCTACCCTTCAAGGACCAAAGTGGAAGACTCAGAGCAAAGAATCCTACCTGCTCCCGCCAGCTTTGTGAAGCCATAGTTATTGGTGAAGGACAAGCAACCTAGATTCTTTGTAACAGATAACTCAAAGATCACTAGTGAATTTCCTCCAACATCACAGAGAAGAGTGGACGACAGATTACATCACCTGAACCACTATAAAAATCTCTACTTACTTATCGCATTTACTTTCAGCACTTAGTCATTATTCATATCAACCTCGTTGAATCTAGCAAATCAAATCACACACATACACTAATGAGTATCTAATACTTAGTAACATATTTAACCACAAGTAACAAGGCTTAATTTCGATATTATTCCACGCGCACAAATTCAAAGAATCGAACTATCAAGAGACTCATCGCTTATCAAGAAGTTATCGAGGTCTCAAAGCAGACCATCAAGTATCGCAGGTCAGCCGAAGTTGCGTAATTTGTTAACTCCAAAGTTTTAAGTGTTAAGTTTATTCACCCCCCCTCTAAACTTAACTAAAGCCTTTTCAAGGGACCAACACTCCTGACTCAAGGTTTAAGATGGTCAGTGCACGATGGTAGATGTATCAACATATAGAAGGATTCTTGGGTACCCCTGGAGCACACTTTAAAGTTCATGGGAAAGCTAACTCCCTAAACCTGAATACTGTGGATCAACTTATTTGCAACTAGGAGTGGAATATCTCTAAACTTCAGCAATCATTCCATGGCTATGAAGTAGAAGCAATCCTAACTATCCCCCTACCCAGCTACCCAAACCAAGACCGTATTATATGGCATTTGAAGGATGCAGGTTCTTAGATCTAAACGAGTTAGATCTACGCGCAGCGGATGGATCACGATTTATATATCACAATACATAAATAAAGGATTTAACTACTACAAGGGGGTTAAGATCATATTACCAATAGTGGGAAGAGAAGCCTTGATATTCCAATGTGTTCTCCAAACGGTAGTTGGTGGACACCCTTCTTGATAAAAGCACCTCCTTGATATGCAACACAAAGAAAAACTTATAGTTTTTCTTCTTCTAAAACCCAAGACAAGAAAACATTTTTTCTCTCTCTTTTTAATGAGTGGGGCGAAATTTTCAAGTGTGTTTTTACACTTGGAATAACTCTCCTTTTATAGGAGAGTAAATCCTTGGTCTCCAAGTTTTAATTAATTAAATAAACAATTAATTAAACAAAATAAAAAGATATTCTCCCTAATGAATAATTGTGACATGTATTGACCAATAGGAAACCAAATAACATGTCATACAACCAATCACATAACAAGAATATCTTTTATTTTCCACAACACAAGAAAATTAATTCTTGTGCTAATTAAGACCATAATGGCGCCACCCCTAGGGTTTAAAAGCCCACACAAAATGTCTTTTATGTGTATTATATTATTTAGCCCAACTAAATAATATTCATGCATATCAATTAATTAGCCCAGCCAATTAATTATCACTGAGGCCCAAATAACAAGAATATCAGCCCGAATTATAGAAGCCACATTGGGGACCATGGACCTATAACCAGTAGCTCCAATAATTAATTATTCATCGAACAGAATAAGTATATTAATTATTAATTCCGGGATTACGCCACCATAAACCCGAAACTGAACTCTACCGATTATAGATGTATGCTTATACTCAACTCATAGAATGAATAAGCGCCCATCGATATAATCACTACATACGGATTAACCCTCCATAGACTTTCTATTCTGAGTGGGAAGTCTCCGTGAACCCGACTCAGAATATCTTATCCTTATTTACCATTAACCCCCTGATGATCAATTAGTTCACATATCTGACTAGTGATCAATTAGTCTAATATGAACTCGGCCGATCGATCACTTTCTTAGGGCTAACAAATAAGGGGACTGTCTCTCTACTTCCCGCAGGAAGGAATGGATTCCATGTCTGTGAAAATCCAAACTACCCACTCATCCTGGAGATAGTGCCAATGAGAAGTGGCTTGGAACACATATTAAAGTGAACCGTAACTAACACATCAAACACTACCCCGGGACAAGAAGCACCCTGTGATCACCTCAGGATTAAGGTTAATCCATATATGATCATCTAATGATTTAATAAGATTCCTCGATTACGGAATTATACCGAAAAATACAGATTAAATCGGTCCAGTCCTATATGAATGCCATCATATATAAATGCCCCACGTAGGTACCCTTTACCGACAGTCCGGATAAGACTATCACACCCTAAGGTGTTCTGGGCGCCTTATTGGTGTTTTAATCAAGAGACCCTAAACTCTGATTAAGTTCACCACGGACTAACAGTTTAAGTATATCACCACTAACTCAATCCTCACGTGCATGCCATACACTGAGTTAAGCGGTTACATACTGATATACTTAGGGTTTGCAGCAGTGTATTACTTACAAGCACAAAGCAAGTAATAAGGTGAGATAAATTCTGTCACCAAAAACAATTACACAAATTATCTTTCGGGCACTACATCTAACAATCTCCCACTTGCACGAAATGACAAGCAACGATTGTTTTTAGAGCACACCCATTCTCATCTTATTCACAACACTCTCCCACTTGCTCTAAAAGCAGATGAGATATATCCCTCAATGCCGTACCCTCCAAGCACTCGACTTGGTACACTGATCAGTTAGGTTGTCGGTTCGAGAAGATCTTTAGGATCGAAACGTCACGGGTCCATCTAATCAGGCGGTACTCTCTCTCAATATGCTTTTGACCTCTAGTGACTGAGAAGATCCTTCTAAGCTATATCTTCACTGTTTTCACAACGAAGTGATATCGGCTCACTAGACTTGGAATTACTCCCAGACCAAAAAGGAAATTCTAAGCACTATGAGTAAACACTGAGCCCGAGATCAACTTAATGATCATCCTTAATCGACTACAAGTCGAATCGATTAGAGTCAACCATATTCAAGTTTGCACCGAATATACAAGCATATGATTCCTCGTTATCTAAAGATACTTGGGGACGTACTAAACCGCTATTTATTGCTCGAATCCAAGATTCGATTACTATTGACTTATGACAACCTGACTTGCCATTATCCAAGAGAGACTCTATCCCATTTTCTCTTTATTCGAAGATTTAGGAATCATTCCTGAGAGGTAGGGTAGGACTACTCTCGATGAATGTTGCATACGATATGCATGATCGCCTTATTCAATAAGATAGGTGGGATAGCCAATGACTCATTCTCGTGAATTTGACCGAATCGATTCTTAGAATATAGTCCAATTCTCTCATCCAGAGAATCTTGGCCTGTCTGGCTTCGACTTGAGATAGCACACACATGTTGTTTCCAATCGCTTTTTGATGTTATCATTCATGAACACTAATACTACTATTTTACCAATATTGATACCCAGTCTACAAAAGACTTATCAATATTCTGGTCAAGTCCACATATTTTAAAACATGCGACTTTTAATGACCGAGAGGTTCTCTTACATCCACAAAGGACATAAGTCCCGGTAGTCAACCTGCCATTTGTTCTAACCAAGACCCTTCTGTTCCGAATGAATCCAGACTCTGTTTTACGGCAAGAAAGTCTCAGGGAATCACCCCTATTTTCTGCTTTCTAGCGAAATCTAGCAAGACCGAGTGGTGAGAGAGTTCAAGGTCCAGTTAACTCTCTCCTTTTTAGGAATCACCCTAGACCACTCGACTTTGTCTTTGAAAGTTAAACTTTCCTATTCATTCGACTCTTTTCGGCGTAGGACCAATTACTCCCACTGGGCCTGAGACACTCAGGTGGTTCTAAAAGAGGCTAAACAGAACTGGAGTACCAAAACTCCATTCACAGGGATAAGGTTTTCGAACCAACCTCTCTGATTAGAATCCTATATAGCCCACAAAGAGCCACAGGTTATCAATCACCTCAGCAGACTATAAAGTCCACACAACCATAATGGGTCAATGGTTAAACCATACTCCCACTGTGTTCTGGGTGGATTGACATTCTGATCTAGTAGTATTTATCAGTGTAATCACCAACAACCGATGTTGGACGTGGTCTGATTAAATCAGATAGTAACTTCCTTTGGGTAACCGTACTCCAAGGTCTAAGGTCAGAACTTATAGATTCTATCGGAAGAATTGTGACAAATTAACCGCCACTTTCTAATCTCAAGAATCTTACAACCAACCTTCACTCGTCTCATTAAGGCATTTCACAAACAGTCAAAATCTGAACGTATGCGCAAAATCTCCAGTCCTACCTTCAAGCATCAAATGCTAAATGCCTACATTTATGGAAGTGGTGTGAACCGAATTCACTCCTTATCCATAAATTCACTAGCATCTTCTAGGTAGACTTCTCGGTTTACATAATAATGTTAACCGTTATTTTGCAACCATTTATCTTAATCGAGTTTAGCAGTGTATTGTAGTACATCAACAACTATATAGGGCAAGTCTATGGTTTCTTTCTCAGTGAGAAACATTCCACTAGGAGGCAGGCTGAGCATCAGTCTCAAGACTATGATATAGCCTATTTATGAGAATGGAATACTCTATTCTCTGCTAAAATCAGAGACTCCTCCTCGTATTCTTTTGATAAACTAAATCGCGTTTGAGTAGTCATCGACAAAATGTCACCACTCAAAAACTCCCACTAGCTTGTGTCTCTCACTAGACCCCGAAGGTCATGATGAACAAGCTATGTTACCCTTCAAATCTATTACCCTCTCCCGATTGAAAGGAAACTTAGTCATTGTTCCTTTGAGATAGTGTTCCTAGGCCCGGGAGATAGAATCACCCTTAGCCGATCGTCGTCTTATCTCTAGGATATATGCACTAATTAATAGATATTGAAGGGTCGTTTATCTTAATACGAAACCTTTTACCTTTAATAGTTTTAGATGTGTTACACATACCTATTCACTTTTCTTAGTGGTTATGTCTTTATCAAACAAAAGTCCGAGTCACGATTCGCATTACAAATGTCATCTTCACTTTGTTTAAGGCAACTGTAGTATCGAGATGAAAGTGAATCCATTTGTTTCAACGACCAGAAACGTAAAAATAAATTTTTCTGTGATATTCAAGAGATAGAATCAAAATTCATTTCCTTATATCACTCCCACTATTATAGCCGAAATAACCGCCCGTTGTCTACTTTATTAATTGTTAATGCACACTTCCCTTGTTCTTCCAAAGAACTAAGCTACCGAGTCAAGTTACTCGGTTTAAGAAAGTCGCTAAGATTCATTGGTTAGTGATCCGAAATCACTTTCCTTATCCAATACTTTCTTTAATTAATGTTTCGGTTTAGCCTCAAAACTTCGGTTAAGATGATTAACACTTATAGACATTCTTTTCCATTCTTAACTTTCCTTAAAAGGAAATAGTCTTGAACTAGCAGTTCAGATGAGTAGACACTACTCGTGAACTGTGGGATGTCTAACGAAAAGCGTTACCCAGTGGGACTAATTTTCTAAATTAGAAAAACATAAGACAAAAGCTCCCACTAGTTTATCGGTTCCAAATACCGCCTAACTAGCTTACACTTTTAATTTATGATTCTCTAATTTTTTTTTATTAGAAAATTTCTCGTGTAGACACTACACAATTAAAATTCACTAGAAGAATTTTATCGTCCCAATCATCTTATAAACTAGCTATGGTTGTCTCGCATTCAACATGAGTGACATCAGTGACATACTTATATACGTCACTTAAGTCTTGAAGGCTCAAGAGAAATATCTCTTCCGAAAAACTATTCGCATGTAAGATCAATAAGTACAACGTTTTAGTTACTTACCACTTTTTAACGAAGTCATTACTAGTCAATTTTACACTAGCAAATCTAGCACCCTGAGAGATATGTATAATGATTGTAAATAAAATTGACAGAAAATAAATCCAAATCATACACTACTTATAAATTTTAGAACATAAACTAAGTACTTATAGTATATCCTACTGCTCCAAGGATTTAATCTAATGCCTCAAAGTGCACCTTAGGGTAGGTCAAAGAGGTTTCGATTAATATTGAAGATCAGATTGAGAATCGAACATCTCATTTGTGATCGTCAATCACCTTTCCTTTTTTTGGCCAAGGTACTACCAAAAATACCCTTTATGAGTGTGACCTACTGCTCTGCATTTTTAGGTAGACCCCGAGTATGCCGCCTAGGGTCGGTGACCCGACGAGTACCCAAAATCCTATCCTTTCGGAGACCAAGCCTTGAATTTTGATAGCGGTGAAGGCCTTCCTTGGGGGCAAATCAAAGCCGCACGAGGCGTCACCATTCTCTCACGTTTCTTGTGTCAACAGAGGCCGTGGGGTCGGCCGTCGCCTCTCCCGCTCCCACTCAATATTTTGAAAAAAGTGGTGGGTTTACTTATTAAGCCATATTTATATGATTATTAAGGGTTTATTTCATTATTATTTTCCCACATTTATGTAATTTACATGAGAATTAAGGGTTTAAGTGTAAATATTGAGTAAAGATGATTTTAAGAGGGTTGTATGCAAAATTGATGATTTTAAGTGTTGATTTAATGGAATTATTATTATTTGGATTTTATTACGTTTTTGCATTGTTTATTTATCATGTAGGTGTTGATTTTCGTGCATATAATGAGGATAAATAAATCTCAAGTCAAATTATTCAAGATAGAGTTGGAATTGGCTCAAAGAAATTGGATAAAGATGATGAAATCCGACCTCAAAGCAGTCCAGCCGAGCGTCTGCATCCCGTCCACTGGACGGGCGTTTGATTTCACAGACGAGCGTCCGGGAGAGGAAATCACATACAGAGAGTTTGGACGCAACATGGACGGACGTCTAGAGCAAAGTCAAGATCCACCAGACGGGCGTCCATGAGACCGGACGAGCGTCCGTTGCCGACTTAGTCATAACCGACTTAAAATTCTATATATAGCAGCAGCCTCTTAACCCTAATTCATACCACATAATTAAGATCGCAATTTTACACCAAAAAGCTGCGGCCAGAACCCTAGTTTCCTAGAGATGAACTTCTCCAACTCAACAATCATCTTCAACATGATTGTTGGCTAAAAGCCTTGCAGTGAGTCGACGGAGGAAGCCTATCAACAACACAAACCAACTAGAGAGTTCGATGCTTAAGCTTAGTGAGTTTATTTCATAGTTTTTCATTACTTTGGATCTGTTTTGTATTGTTTAAGTTTTATTGAATTAAGATTTAATGAAACGATCTATGTTTAATTTATGCTTGAATAAATTTATGAAAGTATGTTTATTTAAGTTCTCTTTTATTCAAAGTAATGCATCTAATTGTGTTGTAAGAGATTAGGCATGATTAGTTGAGTAAGAGTTTGGAAACAATCTCGTGATTTCGTGTTGATTGCATGTTTAGTTTGTTTGAAAAGATAAACGAAACCCTAGAATTTGATTGAAGATATTTAATTGAATTCGTGAATAAATCACTACTAAAAACTATGTCTTTTTAATCACCATCTAGTTGGGATTGTTGGTTGATAGGTGGAATCTAGTCGCCTCGCTGTGTTTTCCTTTAATTGTTTTAATCAAAATCGTTTAGATTAAGTTTAGTTTAAGTTCTAGTTATATAAACCCTAGTTTCCTGCTGTTTTCCTGCACTTTTCTGCTTCAGTTCATAATCGACGCCGTCCATAATAGCGACGCTTCGTCCATTAGATTTCGTTTCCAGACGCTCGTTCACTTTAGTGAACGTTCGTCCGTTTTTCTGTTTTCTTATTTTCTGCTTGTTTTTATTCCTATTTTAGTTTTAATTCTTAGGTTTAGGTTTTAGTTAGTTTCAGCTTTAGTTTAGATAGATAATTGTGACATAATTGATATAAATTTATATTTGAATCCGATAAACATTCCACTCCCTTAGGACGACCCGTAAACACCCTATACTACGATCCTTATACTTGGGGTGTTTCGGTTTATAAATTATAAAACTAGTTTTTACCGAACAAGTTTTTGGCGCCGTTGCCGGGGAGTCGGTAACGGTTGTCGGATTCTTCATAGGACAATTTTCTGAGTCAAAAGGGATCGCTTTTAGCACGCAGTAGTATTTTGGCCGTAACTTTCGGCTCGAGTGTCCGTTTGGAACGCAGGACCCCAATTCGGAAAGCTCGTTCCGACTCCGACGACGTGGTGAACAGCCATAGGCCATTCAGTGCGTTTTCGAGGTCAAAATCCACTGTTTTCCCCTCCATTTTGGCCCTAGAAGGTTTCAACACGTCTTTTTTTTACCGTCTTAGTGTTTTCTTGTTTTTAAACTTTTCGTAGGTAGGTTTCTTTTCCAGTTTTGTTTAATTTTAGGATTACATTTATTACTGTTTTATTTTATTTGATTTTCTTTCAATTATTTTCCTTACTTTTTTTTTATATAGCTTAGATCTGTTTCCGTAATTATAGATTTGTTTGATTTTATTTCCAATAGTCTTTTCTGCTTTTATTTTTTTTCTCGCTTTTAATTTCGTAACCTTAGTTTTTAGGTTTTCAGATATCAACGAGCGGCGTTCAACAACTTGAACGCCCGTCCACCTCAATTCTGCCCTCTGAACGAACGTTCATTCAACTGAACGAGCGTTCAGTTCTGAACGAACGTCCATTCAACTGAACAAGCGTTCAGTCTGTTCAATCATCAATTCTTTTCTTTCTTCTCCTTTCTTCTCTTTTCTTTTCTCCCTCTAAACCATCTAATCTTTTCTAAACCGTTTCTAATCAACCCCAAAGGGTTGATTTCTTCCTTTCCTTTCTTACGGTTTATGCAAGCGAAGTAAGAAGGGACTTCGATCTTTGATCCCGAGCACGAACGATCTATCCTTAGAAGAAGGCTTCTCCCGATTTGGACAAAATGGCGGATCAAGATCCACCAATTCCAAATCCCGATCCCCAAGCTCGCTTAAATTTACTCCTTCAACAAATGCAAGCTCTGCGGCAACAACGAGAATCGACAAGAAGTCGGCATAAATCAACAACTTCAACAATTCCGCCAAAACCAAATTTTAATCGGTTGAACCAGGACCCCTACACCCCATATCTTAATCAAGATTTTCTCGAGGACATAGACCTATTCGTCCACCTGATATGGGGAGTAAATTTCGACCTTAAAAATGGAGTAGTTGCACTAGTCCAAAATAGCTCTTTCCATGGCATTTGCTCAAGAAGACCCGCACGACTTCTTGTCCACATTCGTTACAAATCATGAAGCGTGCCATTATCCCGGTGTTGATTACGAGATCGTAAAGTTGAAGCTATTTCCTTTTGCTTTGAAAGGTGAAGCAAGCGAGATGGTTTAAATCGTTAGCACATCATTCCCTCCATACATGGAATGATGTCAAAAGAGCCTTCGCTCTTAAGTGGGTTTCACCAGGCAAGATTATGGAGATGAAACGGGAAATAGCTACGTTTGAGCGGATGGAGATGATGAGGCTGTTGGCAAGGCTTGGGAGAGATTAAATCATTGATGAGGAAGTGCCCCAATCACGGATATGATAGACATGAGTTGTTGGAACTATTTTACAGAGGAGTCTCTCAACCTAATAGAGACTATCTTGACTCCACAAACTCATGGATCCTTCTTAGGGAGGTGATGAGGCGCTACAGAGTGGTGAGACCATCGCCAAGAACAAAATGTGGTCGACTCCTAAGAAGACCAATGTTGTTAAGAAAGAAGGTCTGCAAGCAATCCCGATACACAACCGCTGGTTGCTTGCTCGGATGGAATTGATAAGCAAGCGACTAGCCAATCTTCGAGACGCACCTTACGATCCGGGAATGCGGTAGAAGCCGAGATGACGGAAGAAGTAAACTTAATGGATAATCAAAACCAACCCTTCCAAACTTCAACCGTAACCAAAACTATTCAGATTTCAAAGACAAAACTTCAATCAAGCCAAGTTACCACCTGCCCTTCAAATTCGAATTCTTTCAACTCGAACTATCAAAGGCCGCCTCGAAACTCCCAAAGGCCTCAAGGTGGCTGGAATCAAACTCGAACAACAATCATACCACCTCATGTGTCCCTCAACACAAATTCGATGAGTTGGTAGACATGGTGAAGACTCGTCTACTAGTGTTAAAGCAATTGAGAGACAAGTTGGTCGATGGCGGACCCGACAAGCAAGCGAGACCTCACGGTAAACTTCCGAGTTATACCGAGAAAAATCCGAAAGTCGATGTGAATGTTTGCACTTGCCATTACACCTCGGTGGGAGTATGGACAAGAAGAGGAGTTGAACGAAGTAACTCTGAGAAGTGGTAAGAAGGCTGGACCCGGCAAGATGTCGGGAAACGAGTAGCCCCTCCTGACGCCATGAGTTCAGGAGAGGGAAATCAGCAACCACATGCCGAAGAAAGCAACGATGAGGAGCTTAGTGACAATTCTTCGGAGGATGAAAATAATTCTGATGATGAGGAAAGGAAGGAGAGTCAGGAGGCTGTACCCCTGACTAAGAAAAAGGAAGAAAAGTTTGTGAGATGGAAGGATAAGGAGGATGAGGCGATAAAGAATCAGGCCACGAAGAATGATAAAGCCCTTCCTTATCCACCAAAAGGAAAGAAAGCCCTCACTAATGACAAGCAAAAGATATCTTTGAGTGCGGAGAGATACTTAGGGACACTAAAGTGAGTATGCCCTTAGTGAGGTATTGTCCGAAATGCCTAAATGTACTAAGTATCTTAAAGAATTTGTGGGAGCAAGAGAAAGCTTCAGGGATGGTGAAGAAGTGTTTCGAGAAGATTGCGCAATGGTTTCACAAAAGTAGGCTGTGATTAGCGAGGTGACTCTGGCGCACCCTCAATCTCTGTGAGATTGAAGGCCATTTGTTCGAAAATGTTTATGCGACTCGGGGCCTCCATCAATGTGATGCCATTAAATGTATGCAAGAAGCTCGGGTTAGATAAAAGGATGCGGGAACGCCCGATTTCTCTTCAGATGGTAGATAAATCTAGCCGGACTGCGGCCGGTTGTGTAGCTAATGTTCTCCTTCAAACTGAACATTTAGTCTTCCCTACCGATTGGGTTATTCTAGACTATCCACCTGATAAGGAGATGCCTCTAATTCTAGGCCGAACCTTTTTAGACACTTCTAACGCTCTCATCGACTTCACGCAAAGGATGATTACTCTTAGAGTCGGTGACACATCTGTCACCTTCACACGAGGACACATCCTGAAAGAGCCGTAATTGATGAAATATCGTTTGTCGGCCATATATGAGGACAGAGGAGATGCCTATTATGAAGATGCAATGGAGCTTACAGAGATAGGTGTTTTTGAAGTCATGGACATTGAGGATCCGGTGGATCATGGACCATCTTCTAATTCATTTCAAGCCGTAGGCATTGACGAGTCATCTTCACTCGCTCCCACTCGAGCCTGTTATTGAGTTAGAAGCATGGAGATGCCCGAAGAACAAACGATGATTTCAAAGAATGAGTCGGAAGACTTCATCCCTGGTGAAGAAGAAGCTCGATGGGTAGTTGGGACGAGGTAGAGTTTTGGAGAGAAGCTACTCATTGGGAAGTAGATGATTGGGAAGAGCTGACAGAAGAGCTAAAAGACGAAGAGTTAAGGAAAATGATCGATCACAAGAAAAAGGAAGCAAGTGTTGACCGGAGGATTCCGATGGATGATTTGATCCAGTGCCTTTCCGGGGTTGAGCCTCGGGAAGATGAGGTGTTCTCTCACAACCACTTCAAGCTCATAAGGAGAAAGGTGGCCCGTTAAAGTCTAGTATTGAGCAACCACCTACTGATTTTTAGAGCTTAAACCGCTTCCAAAACACCTTAAGTATATCTTTCTTAAGGATGGAGATAAATTGCCTTTGATCATTTCTTCGAAACTCGACCAAGAGCAAGAAGCACAGCTGATAGAAGTGCTTAAGAAAAACATCCTCGCGTTCGGTTGGCAAGTGGGTGATATCCGAGGGATCAGCCCAGACATATGCATGCATAAAATCCGAATGGAGGAAGGAGCTAAAAAGGTAAGACAACCTCAGCGAAGGCTGAATCCGCATATGCAAGAGGTTGTCAAGAAGGAGGTTATAAAGTGGCTTGACATGGGAATCATCTACGCAATCGCCGATAGCGAGTGGGTCAGCCCTACTCAAGTTGTGCCAAAGAAGGGAGGTATTACGGTTGAAAAGAATGAAAAAGGGGAGGAAGTTGCCCTACGTCTCGTGACAGGCTACAGAGTCTGTATTGACTATCGTAGACTTAATGAGGTTACTGCCAAGGACCACTTCCCCTTACCCTTCATTGACCAACTAATTGAAAGACTGAGTGGTCACAAGTATTATTGTTTCCTTGATGGCTATTCTGGCTACTTCCAGATAGCCATTGATCCTAATGACCAAGAGAAGACAACTTTTACGTGTCCATCTGGTACTTTTGCGTTCCGCAGAATGCCATTCGGCCTATGCAACGCGCCCGCGACTTTTCAACGGTGCATGTTGGCCATTTTTGATGGACTTGTTGAGCAATGCATGGAAGTCTTCATGGATGACTTCTCAGTCTACGGCGATAGCTTTGATGAAATCTTAAAGAACCTAGATATGGTACTCCAACGGTGTGTTGAGAAAAATCTGGTGCTTAACTGGGAAAAATGCCATTTTCTAGTAGACGAAGGAATCGTTTTGGGACATAAGGTGTCCAATGTCGGTATTCAAGTTGATAAGGCTAAGGTTGAAGCCATTGAAAAGATGACGTACCCTAAGACAAAGGAAAGAGGTACGAGGTTTTCTAGGACACGTTGGCTTCTACCGGCGTTTCATTAGAGACTTTTCTACGATTGCCAAGCCTTTATCAAATCTCTTGAAAGAAGATGTCGATTTCTTGTTCGATGCGAAGTGCGCGAGAAGCTTTCAATTGTCTCGAAAGACAAGCTTATCGATGCCCTATTTTAGTTGCACCTGATGGACCAAGCCTTCGAGTTGATGTGCGATGCCTCTAATTACGCCGTGAAATGCAGCTTTGGGTCAAAGAGTTGATAAAAGGTTCAGCCCATCTATTATGCGAGTCGTACCTTGAACCCGGCTCAATGCAATTATACTACGATGAAGGAATTCTTAGCCGTCGCTTTTGCCATTGACAAGTTAGAAGTTATCTTCTAGGATCTCAAGTGATTGTATGGACAGATCATGCAGCTTAACGCTACCTTATGGATAAAGCAGATGCCAAACCAAGGTTACTTAGATGGATTTTAATTCTACAAGAGTTTGACCTTGTGATTAAAGATAAGAAAGGTAGTGAGAATATTGTGGCTGATCATTTATCTCGCTTAGTAAATGAGGGTGCAGAAAATCACAATGATATAGGCATTGATTTTCCGACTGAGCAATTGATGAAGCTTGAAACGGTTAGGCCGTGGTATGCTGACTACGTCAACTATTTAGCGAGTGGTCATTTAGAGGATATGACGTATCAGGAGAAGAAAAAGTTCTTTTCTGACCTTAAATATCTCGTATGGAAAGATCCTTATTTGTTCAGAGTCTGTAAAGACGGGTTGCTTCGAAGGTGTGTTCTTGAGCATGATCAGTGGGATATTCTGGAGCAATGTCATAGTGGTCCTACCGGAGGTCATTATGGAACACCAAAGACGGTTGCAAAGATCCTTCAAGCTGGATTCTACTGGCCGACTCTGTTTAAGGATGCAGAAGCCTTTTGTAAGGGTTGTGACAGTGCCGAACAGAACGGGGGCAGAGTAGTAGGATGGAAATGCCACTTAAGCCCATTCTTGAATGCGAAGTTTTCGATGTATGGGGCATAGATTTTATGGGACCCTTTCCATCCTCATGTGGTAATAAGTATATCCTCGTCTGTGTGGATTATGTTTCAAAGTGGGTCGAGGCCATAGCTACTCAAACTAATGATCACAAGGTTGTAAAGAAATTCTTGCAAAAGAATATCTTTACTAGATTCGGCTGTCCGAGAGCACTCATTAGTGATGAAGGTACTCACTTTTGCAATGCGCCGCTTGACAAGATCCTTGAGAAGTATGGTGTCAAACATAAGATTGGTACACCATATCATCCTCAAACTAGTGGCCAAGTCGAGGTAAGCAACCAGAGCTTGAAAAGAATTTTGGAGAAGACCGTGAACAATAATCGATCTAATTGGAGTCTTAAGTTGGATGACGCGCATGTGGGCCTATCGTCTCTTGCATTTAAAACCCGATGGGCACGTCACCCTTCCAAATGGTCTATGGCAAAGCTTGTCATTTACATGTCGAACTTGAACACGTGAGCTTTACGGGCAATTAAATTCTTAAATTTTGATAGCCAACTCGTGGGGAGAAACGCGTTATTCTGATTGAACGAGCTCGACAATTCGGACTCGTGAGCATACGAGAATGCTAAGCTTAGCAAGGAAAGAACGAAGATGCTCCATGACGCTAAGATCAAGGACCGAGAATTCAAAGTTGGTGAAATGGCTTTACTCTATAATACTAGACTTCACTGTTTTTCCGGTAAACTCAAGTCTAGATGGTCCAGTCCATTTGAGATTCTCGAGGTTAATCCAAGTGGAGTAATTACTTTGAGCGGGTATGGTAATCAAGCTTTTAAAGTGAATGGCCATCGACTTAAGAAATATTTTGGGCAACCAAAGGAAAAGCCTGAGGTTCTTTATTTCCAAAGAAGAGATGATGAGTGAGATGTCCCGATTTGTGAAGAGATTCCATCTTATTTCTTTGAGTCGATGATGATGACGTTCCTATATCCACCCGTAAGGTACCTTCTGAAAAACTTCCGATCATACCACTATGTCTATGCCTAGCGTGCGCAAGAACAAGAAGAAGAGAGTCAGTGTAGTTTGGAGAGAAAAGTTTAATGAACTTATTGCACACTTGACTTGTTGTTGTGGTGAAAATCATTTCCGCCCCAAAGGCTCTCTGATTAAATCTTGAGGTGGCGGTATTCAAACCAAAGTGGCCCGATCCGGGTTGATCTTTTGGAATCTGTGTCAAGCTATTGACATTAAAAGAGCGCTCCTAGGAGGCAACCTAGTTTTCTTTGTTCGTTTCCTTTTCTTAGGTTGTTTTGTTTTATTGTTTAGAAATAATACTTTAGTTGATATTGTGTTGATGGTTATTCCTCTTACGTTCATTGTGAGTGTTTTGTGTTATGTGTTGCTCATATACCCCGTGTACCCCGAGATTATATGGTATGTCGAGTGTTGCAGATACTTTTGAGCAGGTTCACAAGCTTTTATGTCCAGTGTTGTCTATTCGAGTTGTTGCGGTATGTTCATGCTCCGGCCTGACCTCTGCCAACTTTCATCCGACAACCACCGTTGAAACCAGCTAAGTTTTCTTTTCTTTTATATTTGCACATTCTGAGGACATAATGTGATTTAAGTGTGGGGGGGTGTTTGGGTATGTTTTTATGCTATATCCTTTGAAATATGAGTGAATGTTAAATTTTTGCGAATTTAAAATTTTTTGTGAGTCTCGAGCATATAATTGGAACTAGATGCTTGCTAGTTGTAGTTTTCTAACGATGATAGTATGTGACTTAGTGAGATAATTATAGCATGTTTCTTCACATGGAGATAGTTTCGTTTTCACTCACGAAAGCCTTTGATTTTGAAGCATGACTTTTGAATTATATCCCTTCATTATTTTTAATGATTTATCTTAGGAAGGTCAGATTATAGTAACACCTTAGTTAGACCGTGAAATTGTGAATATCATAAAGTTTGAATGTGATAGGTGAGATGTAACTTATGACTTTGAAAAGTGAATGAATAAAGTGAGTGAGCAATTATTAATAAATACGTTTGTCGGAAGCTGGTTAATGATTGGAGTGAGGTAGGGCATTATCTCGTATGTCCTATACCACTATGATGACCAATGGCTCACGACGATCGGGAGAAAGCTACCTTATGATTTGAGTAAGGTAGGGTGTTATCACGAAACATCCTATTCTACTATGATGGGTAAGAGCTTATTCTGATATGCGTCAAATTTGACAATTTTGAAAAATGATGAGTAAAAATAAAGTAAAGTCTTTGTTATCATGGATCTTATACCCAGTAGAACCGCATGATATGCTGTAGGGATTATCCTACTGAGTGCGTGGGAAGGCTTTGAGTGGAGCTATTACTGTTTGTACCTAGGATGGTCATTGGAATTTCTGAAAGGATAATTCTTTGAAAGGCTTGTTAGATTTAGAACGGCTTGTCACACTTACACCAAATCTATCTCTGTGTTGGTATCATTTGCTATAGTTGTTGTATCTTTTGTTACGTGAGTTAGAGACCTATTTGGATTATTTATAAAGTTGAGCTATAGTTTTGATTGTTTTGTCCGAGGACGTACCAAAAGTTAAGTGTGGGGGAGTTGTTAAGGCCATATTTATATGATTATTAAGGGTTTATTTCATTATTATTTTCCCCACATTTGCGTAATTTACATGAGAATTAAGGGTTTAAGTGTAAATATTGAGTAAAGATGATTTTAAGAGAAGATAGAAGGTATAAGAGACAACCAGATGTTGCAACCGTATAGAATTACAACCAGGCGTTAACCTTAATATAAATGTATAACAGAGTGTGTGTGTGACAAGCCTTTTCAATTTCCACTATCCTCTCTTGAATAATTCAAGCAAACGCACAAATATCCATTCAGACAGTCCTAATGACTTTACTAGGTATAAGCAGGAACAGTTCCACACAAAGTTCTTCCGAGTACTTATTAGGATAATCCCTAAAGCATATCATTCAGTTTATACTGGGGATAGTACGTCAGAAGATAACTAAATTTTCAACCATATTATTTTTTCATAGAATACTAACATATCCGAACTCATTGCCAAAATCGACTATCTTGCAAGCGTCATGAGGTGAGATCAAATACATTAATACCTATCTAACTTTTTTTTTTTTTTTTTTTTTTTTTTTTATATTTCTTTTGATGAACTTAATTTCACATGTGTAGCATATGCCCTCATTCCCAGCAATAGGAAGTTTCGTGATAACACCCTAGCTGGACTTCTATCATCAGGCAGTCGGGAGCTTTTAAACCTCATAGTGATATAGGACGTTTAGTGATAACGCCTCTTCGCACTCAAATCATTGGTAGCTACAACCGAAATATAAATAGTTCATCTCTTTTTTTTTTTTTCTTTTTTTTTATTTTTAAACTTAACTTATATCCTTTCTATCACATTCAAACCTTCAGATATTCACAGTACACATTCAAAAGTTAGGTACTAAGTTACTGCAATTATCTATAGAATAACCACTAGGATACTGAATGGATACAGTTTAAAATTTTCGTTTCAATATCAAAGGCTTACGTGAAGGAATTCATGTTACACAAATATATTTGGAATTACAATGCACTTACGGTTCACATTGGTTATACACATCCAAATTGATCATTACATCTTCAAATCCATAAAATATATACCTTATACAATTTATTTTAATCAACTAAATAATGCTCGAAAAAGATCGAAAACTAAGTGATTTATTGATACAAAATAAGCATTAACGCCATTGCTAGACCAACGACTCCACTCCCCACTTACGAACTTACATTGTCCTCAATGTAAAGTGAGTGTAAATAAGTTGTTGGGAAAGCAATGGTGCACTAAAACAAGTCAAAACAAATACTCGGATGATATTAATGGGTGGGTGGGTGGGTTAAAGTTATGACCTCCACAATTCCATAGTATTTGAACTAATACATGTCACACATTATTTGAAATTTAAAACAGACTAGATCATGAAATATGATGTGTGACAAAGTATTAACTCTGAGTCTTTTATACCCAGTCCAAGAAATGATGCATTTGAATTTTTCTCTTTTTTCTCCATCGGGATTTTCGGATAACCACCTAATCATTCCCTTTATAATGACATTCAAACATTCATCCTAAGACTTGGTGAAACAAAATGAAAATCAATCCAAGTATTCGCAAAAAGTACCATCAAAGTATGAGTAATTATTATATTTAACATTTTACGGGTGCCTCCCGGTAGCGCTTTTTAGTTAACGTTGTTCGCTCGACCAAAATGATAATGATTAACTAATATAATATACTAAACAAAACGGGATACTTCTAACAATTACTCACAAAAGCACGTAACAATTAAGCACATAATCCATTAAAAATAAATGCTTAAGGAGTAAAAAGGAAGGATAGTACCCGTCATTGACTACATTGATAGTCTATAGCCAGACTTTATCGTGCTTTAGTTTTCTAATGTACTGGTGGTGGGTCATCCTCACGCACCACATTCTTCTTTAACACCGGTCTCCAACAGAGATTAGACAATTCCCACCAATCCACACGATTCTTGAACTTTTCCTTTGATTTTCGAGCTTTCGGTTTACGAGCTTTCACATTATTGCTGAAGTCATCTTCTTCAATTACCTATATGTTAGTACGATCCAAAACAAAAGAACACAAAGTGTCTACACAAGAACTAGATTCTAGTGTAGTGTGTGGATATTTCAATGAATTGTAAGTGTTGAAGACAACGCTCTCATGATTAACTCCCAAACTAAACTCTCCCTTACAAACATCGATGAAAGGGGTATTAATAGTTAAGTGCGAAAAGTGTCAAGAAAACATGCATACTTTTATCCAACTTCATCTTTTTCATTTCATTTCTCGGGAATGGGGAGTAATTCAAGATCAATAGGGGGTAGAATGAATACCTCCCTTACCCTTGTCGTTAGATGAAGATGGTAAAGCTTCCTTGAATGATTGTGCCTTTTGAAGACATAGTGTGTCATCATTCGATTACCTTTTCTTCAAAATATGCGATGGATGTGGTGATGCCCTTCCGAGTTGAACCGATGTGAATTTAGGTTGAGCCGGATAAGGTTCGGTTTGAAATGGCCCTTTAGATTCCATATTCTTCTTATATTTACCATCTAAATCATCATCTACTTCATTATTTCTCATGTTTTCTAATCCATTACTTCCACAGATCCTTCCACTTCTGGTAATAACAGCATTTACCCCACTCAGATTTCTTTCGATATTACTTGGCAATCCTTCCGAGGGTTTCTTGTTTTTTTACGTTCTACTTCTCTACTCAAGTGATATTCCGTGTTCCTCAATGAAGCTTCTATAATTCTTATTACGGTATCATGTCCACTCATAGATGTTTTCAACGTACTCATATCCTTAGTGACTGTACCTATAGAAGTCATCATGGTTTCCATATTTTGAGCTTGAGTAGATATCATACCCATCATATTTTCCATTAATTTCTCCCATTTATCAACTCCTTCAGGTTGAGTTGAACTCTGAGTTACTGGTATGCTTTGAGTGGTATGTTGTGGATATGATTTAGGTAATGATTGTAGATTCTGATTCGAGGTATCTCCTTGATAAACTAGATTTGGATTCTAATATTGGATTGGATACGGTGGTTGTCCTTGCTTACTAGGGGTTTCAGACCAATGAAAAGTAGGGTGATCTCTTCTAAAAGCATTAAACGAGTTTGAATATGCATTGTTCAAATTCCTATGCTGTTTTAAAAAACTCACATTTTCCCTTGAATAGCCTTCTGGTTCTTCCATCCCTAATGACACATTATCATGATTTGAGTATTCATTTGGTAAGATATTTTCTGAGTTTACTGGCTAATAAGCCGTCAAATTTCCTACTCAAATTCTCCAAGTGTGCTAGAACTTCCGTATTCGATGTACATTCTCCTGCAAATGCTACTTTTCTTGTGCTAGAACCGGTTTCCCACATACGATTATTTTTGGAAATCTTTTCATAGCATCGTAAACTATTTGGGCTTCACTCATCATTAACGAACCACCACATGCATGATCTACATCCGCACGTGAGTCTTTCCTTAATTCTGACGAAAAAATTTGGATTTGCATATCTAAGGAATAACCATGATCGGGACAAGCTCTTAGTAGCTTTTAAATCTTCCCAAAGCATTCCCAAAGCGTTTCTTGAGATCCTTGTCTAAAGTTGGCAATTTCGACTATTAATTCCAATTTTCTACCAGGAGTAAAATCTTTGCTTTAAGAACTCGGTTTGAATATCCTCCCAACTAGTCAATGAATGATGTGGAAGTGACAAACCAATCTTGTGCTCTTCCTTTTAAAGAAAAAGGAAACAAAGACATCCTTGTTAATTCCCGATGAGCACCATGACTTTTGGTGTATTACACACAACTCTTGAAAAGATAGAGGTGATGATGTGGATCCTCATCATCTTCTCACTAGAAATTGGGCTCTTGTGTCAATTAAACCAAAAGATGAGATTTTATTTGAAATTATTTGCTCATTTATTGGGTAAACGAATTGGATTATTAATCTGGTACCTTCTTACGATCGATCACATATAGGTCTCGGGTTAGGTGGTTTCGATTATTACGATTATGCTTATTCCGATTACGATTATTTCTATTATTCGATTACGGTTATTAGGTTGAGGTAAATTCGATTAAGGTTTTGGCCATACCTTGAGCATGAGCAATCCCTTGTTCAGGTGTTTCACCAACGGTTTCGGCCATTTTAAGTAACTCGATTTGACAATTCTTGTGGAATAGGAAATATCGAATAGAAAATAACACAAAATCGATAAAAAAACCACATTTTTTTCTCCTCGTAATTACCGAATCCACTCGATATTTACCGAGTAGTTTTTTTTTTTTCTTTCTCTCTCTCGGTAATTACGAAGCCACTCGGTATTTATCGAGTATTTTTATAAAAATTGATATCTTACCAAATAGGTAGGTACCAATGAAAATAAAAATACAAATGAGATTGACAAATGTATTGACTTATCCTCGGCTGTTATGACCACGTTTACTTTCTACTATCGAAAATAGAAAATAACTCGAATTTGGTAGAAGAAGAAAATTGGTAACTAAAAGAAGGTAGATACCAACGGAAAAATAAAAAAGAAATGTGATAAGAAGAGTGTTGACTTATCCTCGAGAATTTTGAGCTAATACAAGTAGTAACCCTAGACACAAAGAAAGATATTAGCGACGTTTTCCCCGGCACGGCGCCAAAATGTCGACAGACCTAAACCTAACCTTGGAAACGGCGCCGAAAAAGGCGACGGACATTACCTAGGCTATCTGAGATCTGACCGGCGAGTGTACCGGGTCAAATTGTAGTGCTAGTCGGTGAGTCAGTCGTATTCCTCGGGGAAAACATGGTAATCTCTTTTAAGTGGGGTTAAACACCAAGAAGCTATTATTAACTCGATCTAAGTCGCAGTTTATCATTTTCCTCGGGTTAGATTATGTTAGATCGATTAGATTAGTTAGTAATGTTAGAGTTAGATGTTAGTAAAACAGAAAAATAAAACAAATAAATACTAATATAATATATAGATATATTTTTGGATCTAGCCAAGAATACTTTACTGAATCAATATCTTTTAGTAGAAATAAATGAGACAGATCTTCCTTTATTCAAGGTGTAAATTATATATGAATCGGTGTACTCCTAAGCTAGACAACTCCTCCTCACACGGCGTATGAAATTGTCATATGTCCATTGCATCGATCCAAGGTCCACAATCTATTACGGTTTTTACGAACAGTCCCGAGTACAAATCTACCTTTAGATAAAAGGAGTCATTCCGTTCGTCAAGCGGTCAATTTTATTTAAAAGGCTCCGGTTGTCAAAGCCGGACGATTCAACTTTCGGTTTAAGTTTCAATTAAATCGATGATTTAACATTATTACGATCTCGAGTACAAATGTCAATAAAATTTATCTTTCCCAAGACAAATCGCCCCGGGTAGGAAATCGGGTTCCGTTGTCACGCTTTCACTCGGCCAATTTTACCCTCCGGTCTTTCAATTTTAACATTTCATTAAGCGCTTGAAAAGAAGAGATTCATCATAATTGATTTTAATCATTATTACCGAGTCGATCATTCATTTTACCAAAAGATTAACTAATTGATTCATATCTTGGCTAGACATATTTTTAGTTATACATAGATATATATATATATCGATTACATCAAAATGTCATGGATTAAGCAATTTGAAGTTTTCCATAATAGCCTTCATCAAGATGACAAAACTCTATTACAACCAAATTTAGCCTTTCGATCCAAACACTTATCAAATTCTCACATATATATATAGATAGATATAATTATATAGAACAACAAAAGTAAAACTCAATAAAATTACCCGTTTACTTGATTTAAGTTGTATTCTTGAAAATAGCAACCTTTCCAAAAGCATTTTCCTTCGATAATTTTCTCGAGCATTACAACATTACTACTATTATTTATTCAAAACATATATACATACATAGACATATGTATATATACAGTCCGAAAATAAAATAAAAAAGACAAAAGAGATGAAAAGAAAATCTAGATCATATATATATATATATATATATATATATATATATATATATATATATGATCTTCAAAGTAAAAGAAATGGACGAGAGAAAGAGGTGAAGAAGAAAGGGGCAATTGTTTTCATTCACTTGGCTCTGTATATATAGACAAATGGGGGAAGGCCGGACTAGGCCGGGGAATGGCCGGACCGGGCCGGTTACAATCATGATCCACTTGCCTTAATCATTCTGCCCATATGCAGGCGGTTATATAATTATATAATTATATATTAAACTTCTAAAATTCGTAACTTGAGTTGTAGACCTCTAAAAATCATGATTCAAACGTCATTAGAAAGCTCTCGGAAAACTCTACAACTTTCATGAAGGACACTTCTTCAGAAAACGTCATTTTGATGAGCCATTTGTATTACGAGTCTTTTTGCGACATTTTCCTTAATACAAATCAATTAGCCACTTGACCACCATTTGAGTTGTAGAAGTCCAATTAACTTGATTCAAAATCCGTTAGAAAGATCCTTCAAAGATCTACAACTTTTATTCAGGCCACTTCTTTAGAAAATGTTGTTTTGATGAGCCATCCGTATGTCGAAGATATTTCGGGATTTTTACTAATCCGAATCGATTAGTCAATTGACCATAACTTGAGTTGTAGACCTCCAATTGATGTAATTCAAAGTGCGTTGGAAAGCTTATGTGAAGATCTACAACTTTCATTAAGAAGTCATCCCCTGAAAATGCCTCTAAGCTGGGTCAAATCTCCATCGAAAATAAATTACGGTTTAAGTACTTAGAAAATTTGCTCCGTTTGAACTCGTAAGCTTGTGGCACCTTCTTCTAATCCTCTAAACACATCTTTTAGACTCAAAACATGTCGTTACGTGGAATCTTGGTCAATATATAATCCTGCAATGAACCACCAAAATACCAAACGTAAATCCGACACGACACTCCGGTTACTAAACCGATACAAAAACTAATAAAAATACGATAATTTATATAATAACTACTACTTATACATTTGAATAAAACTTAGTAATTTTGACTTGATTTGATACAATAATGCTCAAAATGGTATCAAAAATGGGGCGAAATGTCATAAAAACGATCATAAATTTATCTCTCATCAGAGGGTTGTATGCAAAATTGATGATTTTAAGTGTTGATTTAATGGAATTATTATTATTTGGATTTTATTACGTTTTTGCATTGTTTATTTATCATGTAGGTGTTTATTTTCGTGCATATAATGAGGATAAATAAAGCTCAAGTCAAATTATTCAAGATAGAGTTGGAATTGGCTCAAAGAAATTGGATAAAGATGATGAAATCCGACCTCAAAGCAGTCCAGCCGAGCGTCTGCATCCCGTCCACTAGACGGGCGTTTGATTTCACAGACGAGCGTCCGGGAGAGGAAATCACATACAGAGAGTTTGGACGCAGCATGGACGGACGTCTAGAGCAAAGTCAAGATCCACCAGACGGGCGTCTATGAGACCGGACGAGCGTCCGTTGCCGACTTAGTCATAACCGACTTAAAATTCTATATATAGCAGCAGCCTCTTAACCCTAATTCATACCACATAATTAAGATCGCAATTTTACACCAAAAAGCTGCGGCCAGAACCCTAGTTTCTCCAACTCAACAATCATCTTCAACATGATTGTTGGCTAAAAGCCTTGCAGTGAGTCGACGGAGGAAGCCTATCAACAACACAAACCAACTAGAGAGTTCGATGCTTAAGCTTAGTGAGTTTATTTCATAGTTTTTCATTACTTTGGATCTGTTTTGTATTGTTTAAGTTTTATTGAATTAAGATTTAATGAAACGATCTATGTTTAATTTATGCTTGAATAAATTTATGAAAGTATGTTTATTTAAGTTCTCTTTTATTCAAAGTAATGCATCTAATTGTGTTGTAAGAGATTAGGCATGATTAGTTGAGTAAGAGTTTGAAACAATCTCGTGATTTAGTGTTGATTGCATCTTTAGTTTGTTTGAAAAGATAAACGAAACCCTAGAATTTGATTGAAGATATTTAATTGAATTAAGTGAATAAATCACTACTAAAAACTATGTCTTTTAATCACCATCTAGTTGGGATTGTTGGTTGATAGGTGGAATCTAGTCGCCTCATTGTGTTTTCCTTTAATTGTTTTAATCAAAATCGTTTAGATTAAGTTTAGTTTAAGTTCTAGTTATATAAACCCTAGTTTCTCTTTGTTTTCTGCACTTTTCTCGCTTGATTCATAATCGACGCCGCTCGTCATAATAGCGACACGCCGTCCATTAGATTCGTTTCAGGCGCTGTTCACTTTAGTGAGCGTTATTCGCGCTTTTCGCTTTCTTATTTTCTGCTTGTTTTTATTCCTATTTTAGTTTTAATTCTTAGGTTTAGGTTTTAGTTAGTTTCAGCTTTAGTTTAGATAGATAATTGTGACATAATTGATATAAATTTATATTTGAATCCGATAAACATTCCACTCCCTTAGGACGACCCGTAAACACCCTATACTACGATCCTTATACTTGGGGTGTTTCGGTTTATAAATTATAAAACTAGTTTTTACCGAACATTTACTGATCACGTTTTTGGACTTGATGTTACATTAAGGAACAATAAATCATAGGCCCGAATGATGTCGGTTACGTGGGGTAGCCCACCCGACCTATTCGTTGGAACATATGTGGCCGTCGGACGGGTCAAGACCAGGGGAGCTCCGTTGAGCCGTTGTGGCTCTTCGGATGGCTCAGCCTTGCCGGACCCCCGTGCAAACGCAACACGTGGAGGGTGAAGTCGATCGAGCCGTAGCTCCTGTTGACCACCCAACCGTGGTTAAACCACTTTCGAACCATGTTTGCCCGTGATTGTCCAATCCTTAAACATCAAACTTTCACGTAGACACTACGGAACAAAAACGTAATCTCATCTAGGTAAGGTGGAATTCACCGAGAATCCAACACCTTAACCACGAGGTTTCGGGATTTTACTCCTTATGCTTTCGCAGAGTGGGATTCACCGAGAATCCATCACCCAACCTCGACGATTGAAAAAACCCATTTTCCTCGGTTTTTACCCTAATTAGTTTCTAATTAATATCAAACAATTAATTAAAACTAATTGCGTGTTTTAAACATACCTAACTAATTCCTCGAATTAATTTCTACATGTATGCATATGGAGTGGAATTCATGATATGATGCATGTCATGACAATTTTCCGGTTCTACACATACAATTTAAACATGTATACTAGTGCGGAAAATAAACACCGAGATGGACCGTTGGCACCCCCGTATCTAATCTATTAAAAATAAATAACCAAAACCCTAACTAGGGTTTACTTCTTTCTAACATAATCTGCAGCTGTTTAAGATCTTCGATGATCGGCAAACCAAACGAACTCGGATCACGACGAAACTTTCCAGATATGTTCCTCACTCCTTGGGCTTCATTATGGACGGTTGGATCGGAGCTTTGACTTGTCAATCTTCTCCAGTGAGCCGCTCAACTTGCTGCTGAATCTGACTTTTACAGCAGCGCATCAATGACTTCCCGAGGCCGATTGGGAATCGAGAAGAATCCCGATCGACCTGAAATTTGTATCCCACGTCCAAAACTCCATATTTTTCGATCTGACCGGTTGGATTTGCGTTTCAACGGTTCAAACTCTCCCAGAAATTCGAGGAAGTCACAGGTAGGGTTTCTGTGAATCCTGTGTTTTTCTGTTACAGAAGCTTCTTTGCAGCAACGAAAGGATATCAAAACGGACTCCGATCGATCCCAAATTTTTTGGAATTGTTCACCATCTTCCAATATTAAATCTGACCGGAGGGATCGTCGTTTCAACGGCTCGATCAACGGTAAAAACGAAATAACTAAACAGCTACTAAACAGATCTATTTTCTGGAAATTAAAATTGCAATAAAAATGAATTACATAATTTCCTATACTTTCATATGAACGAATTTTCATCGTTTATATGAGTTTACATAGATATAAGCGGGTAAACAATGCCAACCCCAATCCAACTCTTCAACCATAGCAATTAATCATTATCAATGCATAAAACAATAAATAAAATTTACCTACATGCAATTCCACTCATTTTAAATCGTTTAATTATGATTATGACTATATAAATCGTGGAACACTGGCTCTTCTACCACGGAAGGATCCAGGTTCTTAGATCTAAACGAGTTAGATCTACGCGCAGCGGATGGATCACGATTTATATATCACAATACATAAATAAAGGATTTAACTACTACAAGGGGGTTAAGATCATATTACCAATAGTGGGAAGAGAAGCCTTGATCTTCCAATGTGTTCTCCAAACGGTGGTTGGTCTAAAACCCAAAACAAGAAAACATTTTTTTTTCTCTCTTTTTAATGAGTGGGGCGAAATTTTCAAGTGTGTTTTTAAACTTGGAATAACTCTCCTTTTATAGGAGAGTAAATCCTTGGTCTCCAAGTTTTAATTAATTAAATAAACAATTAATTAAACAAAATAAAAAGATATTTTCCTTAATGAATAATTGTGACATGTATTGACCAATAGGAAACCAAATAACATGTCATACAACCAATCACATAACAAGAATATCTTTTATTTTCCACAACACAAGAAAATTAATTCTTGTGCTAATTAAGACCATAATGGCGCCACCCCTAGGGTTTAAAAGCCCACACAAAATGTCTTTTATGTGTATTATATTATTTAGCCCAACTAAATAATATTCATGCATATCAATTAATTAGCCCAGCCAATTAATTATAACTGAGGCCCAAATAACAAGAATATCAGCCCGAATTATAGAAGCCAAATTGGGGACCATGGACCTATAACTAGTAGCTCCAATAATTAATTATTCATCGAACAGAATAAGTATATTAATTACTAATTCCAGGATTACGCCACCATAAACCCGAAACTGAACTCTACCGATTATAGATGTATACTTATACTCAACCCATAGAGTGAATAAGCGCCCATCGATATAATCACTACATACGGATTAACCTCCATAGACTTTCCATTCTCGAGTGGGAAGTCTCCGTGAACCCGACTCGAATATCTTATCCTTATTTACCATTAACCCCTGATGATCAATTAGTTCACATATCGACTAGTGATCAATTAGTCTAATATGAACTCGGCCGATCGATCACTTTCTTAGGGCTAACAAATAAGGGTCGTCTCTCTACTTCCGCGAGAAGGAATGGATTCCATGTCTGTGAAAATCGAACTACTCCTTTATCTGGAGATAGTGCCAATGAGAAGTGGCTTGGAACACATATTAAAGTGAACCGTAACTAACACATCAAACACTACCCCGGACAAGCGACACTCCTGTGATCACCTCGGGATTAAGGTTAATCCATATATGATCATCTAATGATTTAATAAGATTCCTCGATTACGGAATTATACCGAAAAATACAGATTAAATCGGTCAGATCCTATATGAATGCCATCATATATAAATGCCCCACGTAGGTACCTCTGCCGACAGTCCGGATAAGACTATCACACCCTAAGGTGTTAGGCGCATTATTGGTGTTTTAATCAAGAGACCCTAAACTCGATTAAGTTCACCACGGACTAACGATTTAAGTATATCACCACTAACTCAATCCTCACGTGCATGCCATACAATCGAGTTAAGCGGTTACATCTTGATATACTTAGGGTTTGCGTGCAGTGTATTACTTACAAGCACAAAGCAAGTAATAAGGTGAGATAAATTCTGTCACAAAAAACAATTACACAAATTATCTTTCGGGCACTACATCTAACAGCATTACACAAAGAATGGTATTTACTCAGTCAAGTATGGTTACAAACTAGCCCTCAATACCCAACTGGCCCAGAAAGACACAGGGGCCTCTTCTGATTCTAATCCTACCAAGTTATGTTGGAATTACCTGTGGCATGTCAATGTCCCACCAAAAATCAGATCCTTTCTCTGGCGTGTGGCTACTTTGGCCCTTCCCTTTGTCACTCAACTAAAAATCAGGAAGCTTTCTAATGGTCTTTGCCTATTCATCAAAAGTGAAGAGGAAAATTTGGAGCCATTACTCTTTGAATCGTGGATCGCTGCGAGAGCTCACGGTCCCGTATCCCATTTTCAAGCCTTTGACTCGGTGCATCATCAAACTTTTCTTGATCTATGCAGCTTGCTTATGCAATTTGAAAGGGCTGATGTCGATCTCTTTTGCACCCTTCTTTGGTTTATCTGGAACTCCAGAAATCGATTCATTTTTTAAGGTGAGGTTCCATCCACACATCGGATCTCTGCTCAAGCATCCTCCCTGCTAAATGCCTATCATAAAGCTAGTATTGACGACGAACTTCCGCACCGGCCATCTCCAATCCCCCAATCTTGGACAAAGCCCAAATTTTCCACTCTTAAAGTCAATACGGATGCAAGTGTCATCAATGGTCAAGGATCGGCTGGAATTGTTATCAGGAATCACCTCGGCTCTCTGGTCGGGGCCTACACAATCTCTCTGGGCACTGTTGCCTCTGTTGAGCAAGCTGAAATGCTTGCAATCCTTCATGGAGCAAAGGAAACCGCAAGAATCTGGAACGGCGACGTAGTCTTTGAATCTGACTCTTTAAACTGCATTGCCCGTTTGAACGATGAGTGATGTATAACATTTATATGATAAAAATTACGATGTTTTATATATTTTATTAACTCTTTCTATATAAAATATAAGAAATTAGAACGATAATCTTATGAAATATTAATAGTAATGAATAAATCTAAATATTATAAAAATCTAGTAAAAGTAATAAAAAGTTATAAATTTTGTACCGGTCTAGTAACCGGAGTGTCATGTCAGATTTACGTGGGTATTTTTGGTATTTTATTGCAGATTTTTAGGTAAACCAAGACCCCGAGTGACGACACTTTTTGAAGTAAAATCATATTTTTTGAAGGAAGTAAGGAAGTGCCACGAGACTTAAAGTGCAAGTGGATCAACGGTTCGTGATACTATTATCGAATTATATTTTCGACGAGAAAATGGCCCATCAAAAAGGCATTTTCTGAAGAAGAGTCCTTCATGGAAGTTATAGATCTTTTCAAGAGCTTTCCAACGCTTCTTGAATCATGACATTTGGAGATCCAGAGCTCAAGTTATGATTTTATCAAGTTTCAGATCAAGATGTGAAAAAATGCTAACCGGATCAATCCGGATTAACCTCGGATCGATCCGGCTTGTCAAGTTGGAAACATAATGATGATTAGCATGTGATCCTGCATGGAATAATCCGGTGGATAATATTTTTTATTGCCGGATCGATCCGGCATCACCTCGGATCGATCCGGCCCTGGAAAATTTGGTCTATAAATTCAAAGTGAGACTTGCAGAGACAAAAGGGGTACCAATATATTTTCTAAACTTCTCTTAATTAGTAGTAGTATGTATGTATATAGGCCTTATGCCATAAATAAATAGTAGTATTGTTATAATGCTCGGGAAATTATCGGAAGTTCAATGTTGTTGAAGTCGTTGTAATGTCCGGAAGAATACGACCTCTGAATCAACAGTTGTAATCGGGTAAATTTCTAAAGTATTTATGTTTGTTATTTTTATTTTTATCTTTTTAATCATTATAATGTTATTAGGCTAAATATAATAACTAGCCAAGGTTATGTAATCGTATTATTTCGATCTTTTCAGTAAATGGATGTCATCTAAGTAAAATTGACTAAAATTGAGTTAATTGAATCTTTTTCTATTTTGCAACGTATTGATAATATTCGGATTGAAGTAATTAATCAAGATGAATCGCAACATATAACCTAACGATGAACTGACCAGAGAAGTTAGGATATGAGATAAAAGATAGAAAAACCGGAGGGAAAATTGGCCGTGCGAAAGCGTGACAACGGAATCCTATTTCCCACCCGAGAGCAGAATTGTCTTGGGAAAGATGAATCTTATTAAATTTGTGCTCAAGATCGTAATAATGTTAAAATCAACAATTTAATTGAAACTAACACCGGAAAGTTAAATCGATCCGCCTGACAACCGGAGCCTTTTGAATAACATCGGCCGTCGACAAGCGGAATAACCTCTTTTATCCGGGTAGATTTGTACTCGCACTGCTGTTCGAGACTAGCGAGATTAGCATGGGGCGGTTGTGGATTGAACGATGACAATTTGACATATGACAATTTCATACGCTCGTGTGAGAGAGAATTGTTAACTTCAGAGTGCACCTTTCATTTACTCAATTGGACCTAATAAAAGGAAGATCGAGCACATCCATTAAACTAAAAGATTGAATGATTCAATTACACATATCTTGGCTAGTTCTATAATAATTATAAGTATTTAATATATTGGTATCTATATATATATATATATATATATATATATATATATATATATATATATATATATATATATATATATATATATATATGTACTATTTATGTATTACTATATATATTTATGTATTTATATATATTATAATAGTTTAATTTTAATTTATGAATTTATTTTATGTTTCTTAGTAGAATAGTGACTCGTATGATAAACCTGCGATTTAGATCGAGATAATAATAGTTGTTTGGTGTTTAACCACACTTAAAAGAATTACCTTGTTTCCCTGAGGATTCGACACCTGACTCACCACACTAGCACTACAATTTGACCCGATACTGGCATCGGTTAAGAATTTGGAATAAGCCTTAGAAAAGGCCACGTCAATGAGGAAGACGACTTAACGATTCACCGGAGCCTAAAGGACCAGCTAAACAGTATATGCCACTTCAATGGATCGAAGTTTTGCTATGTGAATCGTTCAACAAATTGTGTTGTTGATCTTCTGGCTAAATTAGGGTTTACCCTTCCCCCAATTTGTTCGGGATACTGTAACTGGGGTATTAACCCCCCATCTGATGTAAACTCAGCACTAATTGGTGACTTGTCCACTTTCAATTAATGAAATCTCTTTTTTACCCTAAAAAAAAAAATCTGAACAATATAATATCTTTTATCTTTCTTTTGACTCCGTTGATTTATTCTTATCTTCTGTGATTTGATCTCTAATATCGGTCGTGCACGGCGAGCCATTCTGTAGCGATGATCTGGCGTTGATAATATTGTATCTAAATTGATCAGATGTAAATCTAACATGATTAACGGAGCAGATAATTGTTGTGTCGTTCGTTGTGGCACAACCATTGCACCCGTATCATTACTCAAAAATCAATTGTGTGGATCAATTATTAGTATATGTACTTAATTCTTCTTAATTTCAAAACAATGCTATGTTTTTTTTTTTTTTTTGAGAAACTAAAAAATGCTATGTTGGCCCAGTGGAATAAGATCCGTACTTTTTGCTAGCATTTTATTTTTACTTATTTTATACGATCTAAATCTAATTTTTTCCTTTTAACTTAGACTTCTAACTTAGACTCGATACCATTGTCCCATGAAGTGATATAGTGAAGGAGAATTGAAGCCAATGGGGATAGGTAATTCTTCTTTAGTCAATACATTTGCACTGTAGACACACGTGGACGATTTCGGATCACATAATTTAAATTTGAGTTGAAACTATGTAATCCAGATTCATCCACATATTTTACTCTTTATATGGTCTCACCTAATGGGGATAGTTGGCAACTTTCATCACTTGAAACAATTAGGGAAATTGTATGTGCACTACACATTTGTGTAGTGCATATTACAGTATATGGTTTATTTCCATGGATTAAAACGATGTTATATTTATTATGACGAGTCCCAATAAAATAAATGATGTTGATTGTGTTGAGAAGGATGTTGTGATAAAATGAATAGTGTAGTATCACCACTCACTCAATTAACCATTTGCATTGCAGTTGAAATCCGCAAAACTTCAAGGACAAACGTAAAAGTCATTGATGAAAATGACATTTTTCTTTATTTCCTATCAATGAAGACTTTTTGGTTCTTTACTTTTATTTTTATTTTTAATAAAAGTTATATCAGAAGATATTTTATTAAAAAATCGGTTAATCTCTAATTGAAAGACTCTCCGCTCTTCGGTCCTACTGAATAAGTGGAGATGTTAATCAGATAATTTAGTGGCGACAGTCAAGAATCTATGATTATACCAAGAAACATCGAAAGAGAGTCGTCCATTTACGGTATTCGAACCTCCACACTACAACTTCCCTTCAATTTATTATTACAATACTCAAACTCTTTCTGGCTGTAATCATATTCTCGAGGCATATTTGGAGTTATTATATTATATGTTTCATGGGTCTCGGGCTTTTGGGTGGGTTGCATAAGCGTGAATTCCTCGTATTTTTTTGTTTTTACCTTTCATTTTTTATTAATCTTATTTTTTCTTCAAAAAACTATGAAGTTCTCAAATCATCCACGTATGTCTACGATGCAAATAAAGTGATTAGGAAGAATTACACCTCAAATAAAGCCACATCAGCATGGAAAAATTGTTAAGAAAGCTAATATGCTGCCACACCCTCCTTCGAGGAGAGGGAAAAGGGAGAGAGGAAAGGAAAAGTTTGATACTTCCTCCGTTTTTTTAACTGTCACTTTTCATAATTTGATTTTTTCACTAATACCTTTTATTTTAGATTACCAATACATCATTTATTATTATTTTTTTCCACTTATACATCACATTAATTACAAAATTTAAATAAAGTCTTACACTCCAAATAATATAAAATACATTTCCAATGCATCGAAAACACCATAAGTCATTTTGAAACTCCAATAACACTATTATCAATGTATATTTACATTTCCAATATAGTGTATTTAATGTTTACAAATATATTCAAAATATTAAAGAAGGAAAATATAGTCATTTCATACTAGATTTCAGATACATTAATCACTTTTTTAGTTTGTCTGTCCACACAAAAAATGTAACATCCTGACTTTTCAGAAAGGGTAAAATAGTAATTGGGCATACCCACTACGACCTAATTATTATTTATCATATTTTTTAATTAAAAAGGATTTAAATAAAAGGATATAATTATTTAATTAAATAATTTAATTAAATGGCTATAAAAAGGAAATAATCCCCAAAATACCTTATTTGGTATCATACGCAAATTCTGAAGAAAAAAAAGAAGAGGAACGATGGCAATAGACGCATGAAGGTTTTGAAAAGGGAGAACATAAACTTCAACCGTGTGACCAATCCGTTCATCGTTTCAAGATGTCGTAGTAGAGAAAAATGATCACCGCGAAGAGACGCAACTTTGAAAAACAACATCTTTCTGTTTCATAAGTTTTCAGTTTAGCCCTAGTTTTTTGAATTCGTAGAGTTTGATTCTTCAAAAATTCGTATCTTTTAATCCGTAGCTCTGTTTCGCAGCCATGAGTAGTCGAAACGATCGTCTTGGAGTGTAGATTATTAAAAATAGTTTCACAGCAAGTAATCCAGGTAATCTTCAGTTCTATACACTTTTTCAGTTCGGTTTTTTTTGGAAGGGAAATAGGATTTTAGGGTTTCTTGTTGATCAAATAGGTTTTGGGGTTGACGATCAACAGTTGTTGTGGTTGCTTGGCGTTATGCTTTCAGTTTTGCTGGAAATTAAGGTAAGAGGCTCTTCCTAACGAATAATTATGGTTTTACAATTTTTAGGTTGAGTGTTAGTTGTAGCAAGGAATCATATTTTATGTTTTAGTTAAAATGTTTGATTCTATGTGATGTTTAGTTATGTTTAAATTAGGTTTTTACTGCCGTTTCTTTGTGATAGTTGATGTTAAACATGTTTGATTTGAGTTAGAGATCGTTAAGTTGCGAAAAATCATGTTCGGGCTTTTTCGTGTGCAATGCGCGCATTCATTCATTGATTTTGGGAAATTTTGTTTTAAGTCATGAGTCCAGTTTAAATATTATTTCTTGATCTAATAACATTAAATGAAAATGAACAAGCCTCGATTGAGTTTCTGATGCGTTTGGTTCCGGCACCGGACGTACTCTTAAAGGGAGTTGAAGTTCGGGACCGTCGGAAGAGCATGAAAAGGCTTGTGCTTTGATGAACTAGAGTTCATCAATGTCTGTGTATTTTCTAGGCCTTGTCCGTGTATAGTGGTCTAGGAAAGAGAGTAGTGTATGTGAGGAAGCTTACATGAAAACACTTAGGTGTCTAGATAACAACGGTAAATAATTACATATATGTAGTAAAAGCTAAAACATCACTTATTCTCGGTTAGGCACTGATTCATATCGGCGATGTGATACGTTCAGTAAATCGAACAACGCTGCTGGCCTATAAACTGCTGAATGGCAGTGGAGGAAATTCGCTGAACGTATATGCATACCAGGGAGATCCTGGGACTATCGGTGCTAATCACCGTAGTTAGCAAGTATATCTCGTGATGGATTTTCATCATGCACATTGTCCTTGAATAATGATGTAACCAAGATAAGTTAAGCTAGAAACGTATAGTCACGACATGTTGATGGACATGAAGTGAACCCTAGATTGAGTCGGTCTCATAAAGATAATTTAATAATAATCACAATAATAACCTTTTGTTGTAGAACTTAGTTGTTCATTACCTTCTCACTTTTTACTAAGTACTTTGTACTTACCTTCTTTGCATTTTCTGTTGTATGCATTGTGGGGTGAGAAGACGAACAGGTTGTCCAGGCGTAGATGACGACTTTTGAAGACATTGAAGTCTTGACGAAGCTTTTAGTTTATTTCCTTGTAAAGGTTGTACTAGACTAGTTGTATTTTTTTCTTAGACTTGTTGTACTTCTACTTTTAAGACCTCGTATTGTATAAGTCTTTGGGTTTTTCGTCATTGTAATTTAGCTATCCATCTTTAGTATGGTTGTAATCTATTCTTAGTAGCATTTATGTTTTACCCGAGTCTTTTTAGCTTTCGTTTGCTTTTATTTGATACGACGACGTAGATGCTTGCGTATAATGTTAGATTTATTTAATGATATACGCGCCGAACGTTTCTCTTCCGGACAAGGGCTCGGTATCCGGGAGCGGGGCGTTACAAAAAACGACTAATAAAAAAAACGGAGGGAGTATTTTATATGGTTCGGTAATACCTTTCTCTTTTGTTTCGTTTCCTATTGTATTTAGGGTGGTGATATATCCACTACAAATAATGTGTAGTGGACATGCACCACACATCTGAAGAAAATGTGTGTGGATAAGATATGTGTGGTGTATTTCCACTACACTATCTATGTGTAGTGGATATATTTTCCTTGTATTTATGAAGCTTATTTTAGGGGGGGAAGTGCTCATATAGTGTTTTTTTTACTTGTCATTGTTTATTTAGTCTTTGACTAAACATCTATTTAAAAAAAAGGAAAAACATTATTTCCCTGTGTTTCCCAATTCCCCCCCCCCCTCCATCAGCCCCAAAATTCACCCGACACTTAGCCAAATTCCCCATTTTCTTCTTCTCTTATCTTCCTATCAACACATACACATAACACACAAAACCTTGTTATCCGATTCTTCCCCAAATCTGCTCTCATTGTCTTCGTATTTCTTCTTCAAATCGTTTACCTAGCTCCAATTTCTGATCATTTATGCTCTTCTTCTCAATCCACACGATTTGAATCGAATTTCGGAGGAGGATCTCAATATCGGAGGAGGATCTTCAAGAAACGGAATTTTTGGAGGAGGATCTCAATATCGAATTGATTGGTAAGTAATAAATAATTTGTTGTCTTTAATCGATTTAAGTGTGTTTCGTGTCTTTAATCGATTTAACTGTGTTTCGTGTCTTTAATCGATTTAAGTGTGTTTAGTGTAATGGGTTGTTTGGTTTGTAGTTTATGATGAATTTGATTGTGAATGTTGTTGTGAAAATCGGACTGTGAAGATCTGCTTTAATTTGTGGTATATTGAATTAAGTGTGTTTATGATAATGCATGTAGATTAATTGACAAATGGGTTGAATTGTGAAATGGGATATTTTATTTGGAGTATATGATGAATTTGAATGTGATAACTCTGGTTTAATCTGTGGTATAATGAATTGTTTGTTAGATTTTGTATGTGAAACTGGATTAGTCGTTGGTATATTCTTCTTGTTTGATCTAATCATTTTTTTGTTATGTAGTAAAACATGAAACTCAAATCTGAACAAACATCGGAAGACATGACCAAAAAGTGTCATATATTCAACAGAAGTTCGATCGATAAAGCCCAATATGTGTTTGAAAAGTTAGAAGCTAAACACAAAAAACTGTTTAAAGCTTCATGTTTCGAAAATTACTTGAAATTCGTGAAATTAAATTGAATCAACTTGTTCATCAGTTGGTGACAAGGGTGGCAAAGACTGGAAGGGAGGATGAAATTTGGTTTGTTGTTGGAGAAAAACAACTAATATTTGGTGTAAAAGAGTTTACGCTTGTTTCGGGACTGAATATTGGCGAGGCTGGCTTTGGTGATCAACAAAAAAGAAAATCTAGTCCGATTGTTACAACTTATTTGAAGAAAAAGACAGCAATAAAGAGAAAGGATCTGCTCGACGTGTTTGATCGAGCACGCATTAAGGATGAAACCGATCGATAAAAACTGGGATTGTTGGTTGTTTTGGCTAATGTGTGTTGGGTTGTGAGGAGAATTTACAGTTGGATTGGTGGTGGTTTGATTTGGTGGAGGATCCGAATGCATTCAACAAGTTTCCATGGGGGAGCTTGTCTTATAAAAGCACCATTCATGTGTTCAATCGGGACTTAAGTGATTGGTTCAAAAAGGATGTGATCAAGTATTCATTGTATGTATTCCCGCATGCTTTCATGGTATCAGCATTATTGTAATTCGGAATTCTTATATAAATGTTGAATAGTTTTTGTAAATGTTATATTATGTAGGTATGGGCAGTTGAAGTCATCTCGTATTTATAGAAAATGGGGATCCTTGTTAACATAAGAGGTCTTCCAAAAATGCTGAAATGGGAAGTGACAAAGAGGGTGAGCTCTGTGAAAGTCGAAACACTTTTGCAGTTGAAACAGGTTTGAATAGATATTTTTTTTAGGTGTACTTAAATTCTATTATGGTTTTTTTTTAATTCATATTTATGAAATGAATTCAACGTAGATAAAAGTTCTACCAAAGCTTGTTCCAAGTGTAGCTGAAACACGTAAACCATATTTTGTCACATTCACAAAACACAGCAGTTATTGTAGCGACAACGGGGAGGATGATACGGAGGACAACGTGGAGGCAGTTTCTCCCATGCAAGAAAGTCCTCAACATGATATTGCTCTGGAATAGAAGGTGGATGTTTTGGAGAAGATGGTGGATGCTTTGGAAAAAAGGTTGATTTGATGGAGGGTAATTTACTTTGTGAAAAATGCAAAAATGTCATCAACCCTTCTAGCTAGTGACATGGTTGGAGGTCATGACAATGAGGAATTTGAAGATAAGGAATGCAACATGGAGGCGGACGTGATGGCGGATGATGGATGTGATGAGGAGGAATAATTTGAATCAAAGGAGTCCGACATGATGGCGAAGGACATGAATGAAAAAAGTGCAATGTAAGCTATAATGGCGTTTCATGCTTCTGTGATGATGGAGGTTGGATGTGATGAAGAGGAACAATGTGAATCAAAGGAGTCCGACATGATGGCGGAGGACATGAAGGAAAAAAGTGCAAGGGAAGGTACATTTTTGAAAGTTCAAATGTGTTCTTCTTTTTCTATATATATACTAAAGCATGAACATTTGATCTGTGAATACTATGTTTTGATTTAGTTGCCCTAGTAGACTCGACAACCGAGGATAAGACGGTGATTACGGTGGAAGATGAAGACGAAGAACAGGAAGGTAGTTTTTTTTTTAAAAAAAATTAACATAATTTCGATTTATTATGTTACTGACTAGTAATCCTAACTAACTACTATTTTATTTAGAGAAAGGATTGCCCTTGTTGGTACATCATGGAACACGTTTGGTGCGGAAAGCAGAAATGTTGAAGTGAAGCCTCATATTCGTCACTTGAAAGGAAACTTAATGATGATGTGTACGATCCGTACCGAGAAGCAGATCCCGCGTTGATGGAGTGCTACGAAAAGTGGCTAGTTGAAGTTGGAGATGGCAGGTATGCCCAATTTGTGTTCCTTCAAGTAAAACTTTAGGTCCATTGTTCATTTTATAATAATATTAATTCTATAATCCGAACTTTTTTACAGCGGTCTGGTAGAGCGGTTGGTTGATTACGAACTTCCATTTTGTTCTTTGAAAGCTGTTGGTGATGGTGGACCATTGCCAAGCTTTGTAAGCCTGCTTTAATTTTTAAGTTGGAGCAAGATATTAAAGTATGTGCTTTAGGGTTAGGGTTTAGTGATGTATAAATTTTGGAGTGCAGATTTTGGATAGTGCGTTGTGAGAGATCCGCAGATGCAGTGATGCGCACCCGGCATTGTTTGAACAAGATGCATGTGTTCTTGATAGCCATTTTGCATATTTGTGAAAGTTGCCTTCAAAAACTATGTGGAAGGAAAACCCGTGGAACGGAAGAAAGGGAGAAAGAGAACTAGGGATGACAAAAGTAAACCGTCGAATGACGCGTTTGAAACATTTCCTAAAAATTTACGTAAAACATTGTTGAACTATGTGGATGGAAAACTCCAAATGTAAGCAAACCGTGGTCTGTTTGCCGATATTTGTATGTTCCAATTGTTGACGCATTCCATTGGTTTTTATTGAGAATTGATATCGACGAGCGGAAGATATGTGTGTATGATGGCCTCCCGGAGCATGTTATAAAGGCAGTCTTAGATGGTTGGTTGGAGCCACTTCAAGTCGGAATACCGTACATGTTTAGTGGGTTATCCGGAGTGCAGTTTAGATAAGTTCGCGGTTGAGAAAGTGACAGTCCTGCCTATTCAAGGAAATGGGTAAGTTTGATTTCATATATTCAAAGTGTAGATACATGTCTTAGTTTTTAAGTTGATGTTGGTTTAACTTATTTGAATATTTTGTAGGGTTGATTGTAGCATGTTCGACATTAAATGGATTGAGTTCTTGATAGGGAGACAGGATGAGCGATCTCTTCAGGTTGAATACATGCCGAAGTGGAGAAAGAAGCTAGTTGCGGAATTGTTAGCATGGCGTTTTGAGCCATAAAATGTTTCAACCATTTAATATTTTATGATGTTCTGTACTACTTTTTAACATTAAATGCTTTCTGCAATTTAACATTTCTACCTGTTTAACATGTTATGATGTTTAAGCTTGTTACAGTAAGATTTTGAGAGGAATGTATGATGCATGACAATATTAAGCTTGTTACAGTATTAAGATTTTAAATACTCCCTCCGTTTTTAAATGTGTCTGAAATACGATGCAATGACTAAATTGTCCTTTAATTAATTAAATATTTTCAACTATTAAATAATGTTTATTATAATTAGAAAGACATTTTATCTTCTCAAATTGAATACTCATTTTTCTTCACAACGTTGTTGCTTCCCTGCATTGAAAAATGATTTGGGGTATTGGAAGTGTAAAATTACTATAATTAAAAGGAGGGTGGAAATGGAAAAAAATAATAAATGTTGCATTGGATATCTAAAATGACAGATAAATGTAAAAAAACTAAATTGTGAAAAGCGACAGTTAAAAAAACGGAGGGAGTAGTATGATACAAATACTGCATGACATCACAATTCATGACAAGTTTAAACTCTTGTTACAGACATCATTAATAAAATGCGATGATGTTTGGGGAAAAAAATTCTTAACATAGTTTTAATATTATATAAAAGGTTTTGTAAATGAGATTAATTATAATTAAAATAAATACAAAGACTTTTAAAGGAGGAGATAATTAAATTAAAAAACTAAAAGTTGGTGGTTATATTTTAATGAAGGATTAAAATGAAAAAATGCATCCAAAACTGATAGTAGTTCCCCTAAAAAATGATAGTAGTAGTATTTAATTTGAATGTCATAATGTCATGATAAAGAATTTAAAGTGGGCGGTTTAATAAAGAGTTGTGTGCTGTCAAAAAAAAAAAAATAATAATAAAGAGTTGTGTTTCCAAAACATAAAGAGGCATGTCAACAGGCTATTTGAAGAATTCGAATAGGCATGTCAACAGCCTATTTAAACGAAGATCGCATATTTTCTGATCAAGAATTTCAATTGAGAAAGAACTGTTTTGAAAAAAAAAATGAAAATGAATCCACAAAACCAAGAAGGTGATAATCCATAAATCCAAAAAGGTGATGTAAGCATTCAAGCTTTGAAGAATGGCGTTTGATGCTATGCAGACGAAAATGGAAGGTATGAAGAAACGAATCAACTACCTGAATTTAGAGGCGAAGGAACATGACATTGCGATACCACAACTAACTAAGGATGTTGAATCAAGGGAGTCTGAGATAGTGATGCTGAGATCGAGGTTCAAGTTCTACTTAGATAAGATCAATGAACTTATCAAACTGGTGAACAATGTGTACACTGCAACCGTACATGATCTTCCTGTCGCTGAGATCCCTAACTGGATGGGTTGATTAATTATGACATTAACTGTTTTATGTTAAGTTTTTAAATTTACGTTTTAATATGTTTAACTTTTAACTTTTTGAATTTTGTATCTCTTATGGTTAAGTATGTAGGTTTTTATTTCAGTTCTATCTTTTCCTCTAGTGTTTGTTTTTACTTACTTATTTATTTTTTTCTCACCTTTTTTGCTTTGTTTTCTATTATTGTTCAGATAAAAAAATTTATCGTTGATAGAAAGAATTAAAAAATAATAATCAGGGGTAAAACCCTAGTTTCAAAGGATAATTCCAAAACCCTTGTAAATTAGTATTATTTTAAAGCATTAATGAAAAGATAAAGAATGCATCACAAGTTTAAGCTTGTTACAAACATCATTAATAATATTCGATGCATTACAAACATCATTAATAAATATAAACACTTTTAACTGAGGAGATAATTAAATAAACTAAATAAAGTTGGTGGTTAGCATTTAATGAAGGATTAAAATGAAAAGATGCATCCAAAAATGATAGTAGTAAATGTTAGAATTATCCTTTACAAGTACATTTACAAAACCTTTCAAATTCACCTAGATTAAATTAAAATAAAGAGTCGCATGTGAACAGCCTATTTAACGGAGGAATTTAAAACCCTTCTTTCTTTTTATGAAAAGGAAAACCCTTGTTACAAAGGACAATTCCAAAACAAAACCCTATTTTTTCAAGCATTGATAAAATGAAAATTAATAAAGAATGGGAGGAGTTTTCCATTGAAATTCCTTTTGAGTTCCTTTGTCATTGAAAATTTCACTTAATAATAATTAACTGATGCATTTAGGACGCTGATATAGAACATATTTAATTAATTATAAGGGGGAATTCGGTTATTATTACCTTTGTTGGTTTCTTTACTGGTTTTCATTACAAGTTTAAAATTGTTAAATAGTTACTACATGAGAAAATAAATGTTACATAATTCTTGAAAGGAATATTAAAAAATTTGAACATAAAACTTCCTTAAAAAAAGATGAACATAAAAATAAAAACAAAACATAAAACTTGCATTAAAAAAACAAACAAACATGAACATAAAAATAAAAATAAAAGTTCAGAAACAAGAAATAGTGACAAGTAATTGGTAGGTAGAAGAGTTATGGATATCTGGTTTTTATGCACCATAATTTTTCTTTGAAATTGGGCAGGGGTTCAATCTTTTGCCCTGATGACTTGTTGCAAATCTCGACAAGTTCATTTATCTTGCTCTCGTAGATCTCCATTTGTTCTTTGACATTAGCCAACTCCAAATCCCTTGATTCTATTTCTTCAAACAGCTTCATGTTGATCATTTCCATTTGATTCGAAAGATCAGAAGTTTGGTTTAACATATCTTTTCTTTGTTCTTTCAGTTGATGCTTCAATTCCTTCAGTTGTTGGTTGAATTCGTTCATCTCCATCTTTTTCTTCGAATTAGTTTCTGACTAAATTATAATCTTGGTAAATATGTGTATCAGCATATCTATATATGTATGGGGGGAATGAAGGTGCTATATGGCGGTCCAATTAAATGATGTGTCATTCCAATTGAATGGATGCGGCGTTCCATTTTTCGGGTAGGCTTTTTATTTTTAATTTTGTACAAACCCTTGTTATCCAAACGTCGGGTATATCCACATTTAAAGGGTTTTGAATCGGTTATAAAAAATTATGATAAATTGATGAAAAACATACCAAACGTCGGCTATATCCGAACCCCTTTGCAAAGATGTACATAAACCATCTATAAATACCACATTTTCCCATTGTAAAATTACAATAAAATTATACAGAATATCAGCAAAGTAAAGCAAAATCATGGAAGCAATTAGGAATGGGATTGACGCACTGAGATGGGAGATGCATTATGATTTTTGACTCATTAAGTAGAAATCTTGATGAAGAGATTGTAGCGATTGTGAGATTGCTTATTTAAAAGATAGCATTGAAGAATAGAAGAAGAGGATCAATATTCTTGTGAACCTTTTCAAGGTGATTCAAAGAGAAAGTAAATCTGTAAAAATTTCAGAGATACCGGAATATTGACGCATTCTTGTGAACGATTGTTTTTTTGTTATTTGTTTTTTTTTTTTGAAGTTTATGTTTTTTTTTTTTTTTTGAAGTTTATGTTATTCGTTTTTGTTATGAACGGTGTTTTGTATGATTTTTGTTTTCAATTATAAATGAATATATTATAAATGAATGGTAGGTATGTTTTAATCTTGATCACAAGTTTCTTGGTACATTGTTAAGTTTTTTGAATCACATTATCTTCCGTTAATGGGGTTATTTTAAGTATGTTAAGAAAAAATTCTACATCCGTTTCAAAATATAAGTCTGTTTGGCATTTTGGATTTGTTCCAAAATGTAAGTCCGTTAATAAGGGTTGTTTTAAGTATGTTAAGAAAATACTACATTCGTCCCAAAATATAAGTCTTTTTGGCATTTTGGATTTGTCCCAAAATGTAAGTCCGTTAATAGGAGTTGTTTTAAGTGTGTTAAGAAAATACTACATCCGTCTCAAAATAGAAGTCTGTTTGGCATTTTCGATTTGTCTCAAAATGTAAGTCATAAATGAATATATATTACAATAAAAAAAAATATTCTATGGTTACTTGAATAAATACATTATTTCCTATGATTTCATAATTAAATAATATTATAGAGTTCCATTCATTATTTGATATAATGTATACATATTATGAATTAATATAATATTTACATAAAAAAAAATAAGTAATGAAAAAAAAAATAAAAAAAATCAATGAATCAATCAAAAGTCATGGAAAAAGAGGAAGGAATCAATTCCATTCCAAAAAAGAAGAAAACAAAGACGCATACGCATGGAAATTCAATTCTGAAAAGGTACCGATTGTCAGCAGTAACAGGGGGACAGGGCGCAGGGGGAATGTCGGCTGTGTTGCATCGTTGACCGTGCCTCTTTCAATAAGCGAAGGTAAGGTGCCTCTTTGAACGATTCAGATGATTAATGGGGGGAGGGGGCGAAATCTTTTTCTTTTTATTTTTTGTATTTAAAGACACTACTATGGCGAAAAGGGGACACAACTGTTCAATGTATACTCTCGAAAAAACTTCTATTAATAATGCGTGATATATTCGATAAATGTCTTATTTGATTTGATTCTCTCTAAAGATTTGTTTCCCGCCGAAAAAGTATTAATAATGTTAATTTTGAATCAAATGTTTATACATACATAGATGACAAAGTGGAATAACATTTGGTAATCCGCAACGAGTGTGATAAACACGATACCTCTGCATTAACCTGAGATGACATAGTGGAAGAACATTTCGTAATCTGTAACGAGTGTGATAAACACGATACCCCTGCATTAACCTGAGATGACAGAGTGGAATAACATTTGGTAATCCATAACGAGTGTGATAAACATGATACCCCTGCATTAACCTGAGACGACAGAGTGGAATTGTTAGGAAATCACTAGTTTAACGCAGCGGAATTTAAAATTTGATTTCCTTATTCTAGATCGTTCTTCGTTTAATGCAATAAACACGTTAAGTAGTTTGACGGTTATACCTTGATGACCTATAAGATCATCGCTTTGACCGTCAACGGAGAGTAGTACAGTGCGCAAGCCGTCCACGTGTCCGGCCTCTATCGCTAATCTACACGAACCCCTCACTGGAATCCTCCTTGGATTGCTATTGGAAAACTCCGGTTGCTAGACCGGCCTTTTTTCTCCCTCACAAACTCTCTATAGGATGCTCTCTATTTTACACAAGAACTATTAGCTCTTGCAATTGCGATGTACAAAAGAGCTTGACACCCACCTCTTATTTATAGTCAAAAGTGGCGCCCCTACTTGGTGTGGAGGAGAAGAAAACATTTTCCCAATAAAATAAGGAAAATCTTCTAGATTGATTTATCTCTTTAATTATAATTAATATTGCCAATATCTTATATTGAATATAATTATCTTATTACCATAAATCTATTTTTCCAAAATCAATTAATATCCAATATTAATATTATGGTAATCTTATTAATTAAAGTTCACAATCCAAGTGTATTTTATACACATCAATTGTGGCGCCCCTATAGTCAATAAATTGACTTCTGGAATATTCTTTAATTAATATAATTTGTATATAATTAATATCTTGTATTTTATTTATTCATAATACATAAATACCACCATATTAATTTACCACTGTAACATTTATAGTCTAGAGATAAACTTTCCTTATTTGGTTATCAACTATAACCGCATTTTAATCCGACTCGATGTTCATATGTGTGTGACCCGATAGGCTTCCGAATATGTTGGCCGTAGACACAAAGTGCAATTTACGAAAATGCCCTTCATACCTAACGATCACGGGATAGCGTCTAGCAACACACCGTGACCCCCAATCATCGGAAGAGTCAAAAGCAATGACTACTACCTTTCATGTGAAGCAATTATCCTATCGCTGTAATAATATCCATACGATCGTATCTCGAGTGTCAATACATTAACGATTGTATCTTATAATCTGGATATTATGCTCTCTCAGAATAACACACTTACTCCCACTTTGCAATGATTCTCGAGAGCTAGATATTCCTTATAAGAAGGCCATTTCAGATATTCGATCACAATCATAGGATACGCGATTCCCGGACGACCAACATGTATACTCCGCATGCTTCAATATCATACCCAATCACTACCGCATGATCGCCCTGTGGTTAAGGGAAACCTCAATAGTGTCAAAGCTTGACAATCCACACCGTGATGCCATGAAGACTCCGGTCTAAAGGATAATTACACAACCGCCACATAGTGTGACACTTAATGTAAGTGGGTCAGTCTAACGTACGCATTCTCTAATACACGTCCACGTACAGTCCAAGTGTCTCTACACTTTGATAGACGAGATCTATCCCTACTTTCTATAAGATAGAAGACATCCAATACGTGCTAGTCTAATTATACTATCAATGTCCCATTTGACAGTATTTAAGACTAGAGACATTTAAGTATCAAACTTATTAAAGTGATTAGAGATCTCATAAACCGTAATCACTATCATGGTTTCTCTATCACAGTTTGACACTAGGGACGTTACTATATATGTACAACAAATAATGTGAAGATAAACAATACATAATAACATAAGTGCTTTTATTAATCATAATAAAGTTATTACATGAACTAAATAGACTGTAATGACCCGACCTGGACGGATCCGGTCCAACGCGGTTGGGTTTAGGACACCTATTCAACATGAATAACATTGGTAATCCGTAACGAGTGTGATAAACACGATACCCCTGCATTAACCCGAGATGACATAGTGGAAGAAAATTTGGTAATCTGTAACGTGTGTGATAAACACGATACCCCTGCATTAACCCGAGATGACAGAGTGGAATAACATTTGGTAATCCGTAACGAGTGTGATAAACATGATACCCCTGCATTAACCCGAGATGATAGGTTGGAATAACATTTGGTAATCCGTAACGAATGTAATAAACACGATACCCCTGCATTAACCCAAGATGACAGGTTGGAATAACATTTGGTAATTCGTAACGAGTGTGATAACCATGATACCCTTGCATTAACCCGAGATGACAGAGTGGAATAACATTTGGTAATCCTTAACGAGTGTGATAAACACGATACCCCTACATAACCCGAGATGACAGAGTGGAATAACATTTGGTAATCCGTAACGAGTGTGATAAACATGATACCCCTGTATTAACCCGAGATGATAGAGGTAATCCGTAACGAGTGTGATAAATACGATACCCTTGCATTAACCCGAGATGGCATAGTGTAAGAACATTTGGTAATCCGTAACGAGTGTGATAAACACGATACCCCTGCATTAACCTGAGTTGACAGAGTGGAATAACATTTGGTAATCCGTAACGAGTGTGATAAACACGATACCCATGCATTAACCCGAGATGACAGAGTGTAATAACATTTGGTAATCCGTAACGAGTATGATAAACATGATACCCCTGCATTAACCCGAGATGACAGAGTGGAATAACATTTGGTAATCTGTAACGAGTGTGATAAACACGATACCCCTGCATTAACCCGAGATGACATAGTGGAAGAACATTTGGTAATCCGTAACGAGTGTGATAAACACGATACCCTGCATTAACCCGAGATGACAAAGGGGAATAACATTTGGTAATCTGTAACGAGTGTGATAAACACGATACCCCTCTATTAACTGGAGATGACAAGGGCCACTTCACTATATAAAGGTCCACTTGCAAACATAACACAAACACTTCTCATATCATTCATCCAAATATAACACAAATCCTTTTCACCTCAAAAAAATGCAATGACATACCCAACATCAGTTACTCCCATTCACTAACCACATATACCGTTTTCAGGACTATGAGAGAATTCGGTATCACATAGTCCATGATGTGTTCAACGACGTACACCCTAATCGTTTTGAGAACTTGGGGTGGCCAGAATGTTCATAGTTTATTTGGAGATGCGGCACATCCATCCAGAAGAACAATTCTTGGCTGTAATGGGTCAAGCCCCATACGAAATGGGACGCATTCATCGCTGGTTGGCCAATCAAGGCTGGCAAAGGTTAGCTCAACACCCTGTTCGTGTCAATGTTGACGTGGTACGTGAGTTTTGCGCGTGATTCTTCTATGCACGATAAGCGTTACGCGCGTATGCGTGGAGTCCGTGTGGATTACAGTCATACTTTTCTTAACAACTATCTTTGTTTTCCCCACTTCCCTGTTGATGTTGCGTACGTCGACGAGACTCGTGCTCTGGAAGCTACTGTGCATTGCGTTTGCCCGGGTGCAGTTTGGATTCGAAATGATGATTACAACGAGCTCACTTTGCCGTTTAGCGCATGGCCGGTGAAAGTGAATATTGGCGTCGTTTTGTCCAGTTTAGGTTATTGCCACCTCAGCATCCGTACACCGTCTCAGCACATCAACTTCTCCTCATTCATACTATCATGACTAATACACCTATTGATGTTGCTGACATAATGTTTTGTGAAATTAGAAGAGTGACCGAGAGTACATGTGAAGTCGGACTTCCTTACGGGACATTCATCACCGTCATAACAGAGCAAGCTGGTGTAGAGTTTTATATAACTGATGAGATTTTCGAATCATGAATCATAATGTATTAATGAACTTGTTTTATTGTAATATCATTTACTGTAAGATATTTGGTAATTTCTTTTATTTCATCTGGTAATATTGTTTATTGTAAGATATTTTATTTTAATTGTTTATTGTAAGATATGTTTTTTTAATTTGTTTGGTAATATCTTATGTTTTCTTATTTTAATGCAATAATAATGCGTGATATATTCGATAGTGTTAGTATTATTTATTTCACTATATACATATGTATTGTTGTTATAAAAAAAAATCATATGTACGGTATTGTTACTTACCACCCAAATTCATTTGTTTCCCTCCAGAAATTTCCCCAATTCATTATGCTAAATTTTGTTTCCCGCTAGCTTTTCCCCAAAATTCGAATTTCAAATTTTCAAATTTTCATCCTCCATTCATCCAATTTGCCGGTTCTCACCTTCTTCCGCTTCTCTCTCCCCAAGAACCATAAATTACCTTATCCCCTCCACAATCAAGTGCATGGAGCAAAGTTTTCATGAATTCGCAGTTATATTCTTATTTGATTAATTTATGTTTGCAGTTAGTAAGGGTGTTTCAATCCAATTCCGGCATAAACAACCCCCTTGTGCTTACTTTTTCACGAATTTGTAGGTATTTCAGAACCTCATATTGCAATATACGTTCATCCTGAAAAAGGTTTTGCGTTTGGTGTAGGATTCCGATTTTGCAGGTATTTGATGTGGTTGTTTTAAAAAGTGATTTCTTTGCTTTGTCTCGTTCGAAAGAACAAATATTTAATCTATGTTGCTATTCTTTTCTTTGTGAAGAAAAATGTGTTGTAAGGGGAAGATAGTAATCATTTCTTTAGCACAATATTAACTAAAATTATAAGTTTTGAACTTTCTGTTGAACATACTAGAATCTGATTCTTTGTTTGACTAAAATTAACGTTTTGAACTTAACTTTCTATTCAACATATGACTTTGTGATCAATATTGGTGGAACTTTGATTAAATACTAAGATGGTTGTTTCATATTGACATTACCGTTGTGACAAAGCCCTTTCACTGTCCATCCTAGCTGTTAGAGGAGGATATGATTGTTCTCAGATTGTTGTTCTCATGGCGTTGATTGGCTTGTGACTTCTTGTTTAAGTTAGTTTGGTTTATCCATCCCTTGTTTTTTCCCCATGAGCTGATGGGCTGCTATGTTAACAATGTGTGAGTAGATGATATAGGCCATTTTATCTTATTTTATCTTAGAAGATGAAGTGTGAACACCTTTTCTTTGATTAAATACTAAGACGATAGTTTGATATTGATTTTCTATTGAGCCTATGACTTATGTTTCCAAATAATAAACATTTGAAACTGAATTTGCCTGTCATAATTTTGAACTTTTGAACTTGGACACGTATCTGAGCTTGGACACATATTTGAGACTGTATTTCATTGACTGTTTGCAGTTCCCCCTTATATTCAATGACTATTTGCAATTCCCCCACCATCTTTAAGAATATGAATCAAAACGAAGCTGGATGTTCTACGATTTCTGGATCTTCTACCAACATAAACGAAGCTCGGCTATTTCATGGGAATATATTTTGCAATTGTGGCATTCCAGCTAAACTGATGACATCAGGTACAAAGAAGAACCCAGACAGAAAGTTCTTTACTTGCCATTTATACCCAGTATGAATTCTGTTAACTCGAATTGTTTTTGTTATAATTCCAGCTGCATCGATACAATAATAATATTTTTTTATTCACCAGTTTAGTTTCTTATTTTGCAACAGCATTGAACTCAAATGCAAAATTTTCCTTTGGCATGATGAATTGTCTTCATATACCAGGTCACAAGAACCTGTCAATAACTCCTTGAAATTGGTGCGGAAAGTAGTTGTCAATCAAAATGAGATTTAATTGTTAAATAACAAGCGAGAAATGGACGTGGAAAAAATGGAACAAGTTGAGATCAATGATACTGAATTAATGAAACGTTTGGAGATCACAGCTCAAATGGGGAGGAAGGACAAAGACATGATTGATCGTACCGAGACACTAATTAAGAAGCTTAGGCTGAAGAACGAATCACATTCAAAGAAAATTAAATTATTGACTATTATGGGGGGTTGTATTATTATGTATGTTGTATTCCATGATGGTAATTAGCAAACATTGTGTTGTACCAGTTCTTGATTTTCTTAACTATTGATATTTTCACTTTTGCCAGTTTAAAACACAATTTATTTGAAATTTTTAGCAGTTATAACTTAACATACTTGAGCTTGTTACCACTTACAACAAAACATACTTAAACTTGTTATTATACCAGTTACAAGACAACATACTTAAACATGTTATAAGACCACTTACAACACAAGATACTTATTAGACTACTTAAAACACAACATACTTAAACTTGTTATAAGACCAGTTACAACACAACATACTTATTAGACTACTTAAAACACAACATACTTAAACTTGTTATTAAACTAATAAAACTAAAAATAACATATGATACGCTAAAAAGAAACATCACTTCCACAATCATGTTCACCAATCAATTGCGAACAACTAGTTTTATTATGGCCTAATTTCTTGCATTTACCACAGTGTATAACCCTTTTCTCGTCACCGGTAGAATTCTTTCTCTTTTTTGATGGACGTCCGGATAGTCTCTTTGTCACCGTCGGTGCCAAAACCTTCCTGCTTAGCCCATCAGCGGGATACTCACAATCTGCTTCATTTATCAAGGGGAATGATGTATGTCAACCAGATAACGCATTTTGATATATTTTGAATCCCATTTCTTAAGTTTTAGTGACATTTTTATATCAAATATAATAAATATCGTAATAATATAGCTTGTTCTGTAAATAGTAGAAATAATAAAAAAAACTTACTATTTTGAATTATTTGGAGGCTTATCAATCTAATTTTATTTTCAGATTTACTCGTGATTTTTCTCGTTTTGTTTTGTACAGTACCACACAACGAAGTCTTGAAGTCGTGACAATAAGCCCGGCAAATCAAAATTTCGATTATAAAATCTTTTATGATTTCCCAAAGATTCGACCAAGATTTGGAAATATTAAACCTGACACAAATCCGGCGTAGACCGGAACATTCACGGTCTACGCCGTAATATAGCAAGATTTGGCAAATTTATCACATTTATGACGCATTAATGGCTCTGACATTTAACAGAATGACAAGATTCCTGCGCAAACCGGGGGAACACCGGCGGATGCCGTGAATGGACGGGTGAATTATTTCCATATCTACTATTCACATACAGAGACAGTTTTTTATATATAATTGGCATAGCACAAAAGGAAGGGGACTTGGCCATTTTTTCCTTCCTATCTTTGCAGGCAACAACATATAGGCTCTCAAGCCAAAAATATCAAATATCATTCTAGCTATTTCAACATCATTATAACCCTTAGAATGTTGGCATCAAATTGTGATAGTTGATAAGGAGAAGCTAGGCTTTTGGTGCAAACTCAGTTGATGATCACCGGGTTCGAGAGCAGGCTGTCCTTAAGCTAACTCAACGGTTGTAACCGGTAACATTCTAATATTATTTTGTACTGATAAGCTGATTATTATGAATGCTAAAATAGAAATATTAGTATTCGTAATAATGAGTGGCTAGACTTGTAACTAGCCAAGACATGTAATTGAACTATTTTGATCTCTTTTGGTTGATCGATCGATGATTATATATTGTAAATTTTATTTTCGATTGTGTTGAATCTTTTTCTACTTGTATTGATTGTTAGCTTGCGTTGGAGTAATTAACCAATATTGGCACACACACACACTTAATTGATACCGAACGGATATATAAGGTGTGAGAACGAGGTAGAAAAACCAGAAGGTAAAGTTGACCGTTATCGGAGTTCAATTTCTTATCCCGAAAATGAACTAGTTTGTATTCATGATTTATCATGTCAAATCATTAGGTTTAGGGCTCTTAAACAAAGGAGGAAGCATAGAACAATTTCGTACACTCGTATGAGGGGAAATTGTTAGAATATGAGTACACCGTTTCACACATTTGGACACCCTTAATAGGCTGAATTAATCACATCCTTGAAACTAAAAGACACTGTAGTTCAATGAAATTGTCTTGGTTAGTACCTTTATTAATTGTTAATTTTATTAGTAATCAAGTAACGTAAAATATTACTTTTCTGTCAAAACTGCGACTTAGATCAAGATAATAATAGCTAATTGGTGTTTAATCACACTTTATATTGCGATTCCCTGTGGAGACGACCTTGTTCACTAGACTAGACTACAATTTGACCCGGTACACTGCCGGTTAGATTGGAACCGTAGGAAAGTCAACATCAAGCTTTTTTGCGCCGTTGCCGGGGACTGATGTCGCTAATTTATTGTGTTAGTGGTTACTACTGGTATTAGTTCAAAATTCTTGAGATTAAGTCAACTCTTTTCTTAATCCCATTTCTATTTTATTTCTTTGGTACTTACCTCCTTGGTAAGTGGCCAAGTGTTATTTTATTGTTTTCTTGTTATTTCTATCCTATAGTTGATGACCCGTTCCAGAAGCAGTAAGACCCCACTCACTCCATATAAGCCCGACATAAATAGTTACGAAAGGCAGTTAAAAGTAGAGAATAGACGCGGTTAAACTAGCAAGGACATCTTGGTGCTTCCCAAGAATCATCGAACCAAGAAATAGATATGGCAGAAATCAGTGATGAGGCACACACTGAACAAGGGCTTGCTCATGCCCAAGGTCATGGACAAAACCCCAATAATCCCAATCCACCATTACAAAACCTCCCTCCGCAACCAAATCCCAATAACCAAAACCTCAATAATCGGAATAATCAAAACCGAAACCAGAATAATCATAATAATAATAACCCACCAAACCCAAGACCCATTTGTGATCAAACCTTAAGAAGGAACGAAACCAACAATCCAATTCGTTTACCCAATGAAGGAGCAAATAACTTTGAAGTAAAATCCCATCTTTTGGCTTAATTGACACAAGAGCTCAATTTCTCGGTGAAGATGATGAGGACCCACATCATCACTTATATCTTTTTGAAGAATTGTGTAATAAGGCCAAAAGTCAAGGTGTTCATCGAGAATTGACAAGGATGTCAATGTTTCCCTTTTCTCTGAAAGGGAGGGAAAGAGATTGGTTTATGTCTCTCCCTCATCATTCATTTACAAGTTGGGAGGACATTCAAACTGATTTTTTAAAGCAATATTTCACTCCGGGAAGGAATTTGGAATTGAAGGTCAAAATTGCTAATTTTAGACAAGGATCCGAGAAAACACTTGGAAGTGCTTGGGAAAGATTAAAGAAATTGTTAAGAGCCTGTCCCGATCATGATTACTCTCTTGATATGGAAATTCAACTTTTCTGTCGAAAATTGAGAAAAGACTCACGTGCGGATGTTGATCACGCATGTGGTGGTTCTTTAATGATGAGTGAAGTATAAGTTGTGTATGATGCAATTGAGGAAATTTCTAAGAATAATAGAATGTGGAAAACTGGTTCTAGCACAAGAAAAGTGGCATTTGTGGGAGAATCTACGTCAAATTTGGAAGTGTTAGCACATTTGGAAAATCTTAGTAGGAAGGTTGATGGTTTGCAAGCAAGAAAAGGTCTAAGCTTGAAAGGCAATATATCTAGTGAATATTCGAATGATGGCATGAGGAATGATGAAAACATGTCATTAGGAATGGAAGAATCCGAAGGATATTCAAGAGAAGATGTGAGTTTTATGCAACAACATCGGAACTTGAACAATGCCTATTCAAACTCATTCAATGCCATTAGGAGAGACCACCCTACTTTTCGTTGGTCCGACAAGCAAGGACAACCTCCATATCCTACTCAGTACAAGAGCTCCTACAATGAAAATGCTCAAAATCAAGGTTACCAAGGAAATACCTCGAGCCAAACCCACCAATCACCACCACCAAGATCATATCCACAACACCACTCAAAGTATACCAGTCACTCAAAGTTCAACTCCACCTGTAGAAGGAGTTGATAAGTGGGAAAAATTGATGGAAAATATGATGGGTGTGATGTCTACTCAAGCTCAGAATATGGAAACCATGATGACTTCTATAGGCACAGTCACTAAGGATATGAGTACTTTAAAAACATCCATGAGTGGACATGACACAAGGATGAGAACCATAGAAGCATCCATGCGAAATATGGAAGACCACTTGAGTAGAGAAGGAAAGAACAGTAGACCTCCGGGAGGACTACCAAGTAATACTAAAAGAAACCCGAGAGAGGTGAATGCAGTGATTACCTAAAGTGGAAGGGTATGTGGAAGCAATGGAGTAGAGAACTATGGAAACAATGAAGTGGAAGATGACTTGGATGATAAATTCGAAGAAGAGTTCACTAAAGAAGAAGAGGAAATTATTGATAATTTCTTGAGACGTGATAGACATGTTGAAGCGGAAAGCGAAGATAAGGAATAGATCAAAGTCCCGAGAATACTGAAAAATCCAAGGGCTAGTGATTTACGGACTTTATTTAATGAACATGTCAGAGAGGACAATATTGCCGATAATACAGTCCAAATAGGGAGTAGCAACTCCCAACCAACAGAACATGAAAAGATGGATTCAAGACACATTTTGAAGAAAGTAGCGTAGGATAATTACACATGGCGACCACCAAATGCTCAAACATTCAAGGAAGAATCACCATCTTCATCCAAGGATAAAGGTAAGGGAGGTATAACTTCAAACCCTAAACTTATTGATCTTGAATCTTTACCTTACCCACCTAGAGAGCAATTAAAAAATTGAAAACGGATAAGAAGTATGCACGTTTCCTTGACACATTTCGTCACCTTAACTTAATATCCCTGCCATTGAAGCACTAATCAACATGCCCACATACGGAAAGTTTCTTAAGGATATCCTATCGAACAAAAAACGTTTAGATGAGAGTGAGAATATTTTTCTTAATGAAGAATGCTCCGCAGTGTTACAGCACAAGCTCTTGCCTAAACATAGAGACCCCGGTAGTTTTACCATTCCATGTGAGATTGGAGGTTTCTTGTTTAAGAAAGTGCTCTGCGATCTCGGTGCAAGCATTAATCTCATGTCTTACTAGGATTATAAGAAACTAGGAATAGGAAAGCTCAAAAACACTGAGATGACGCTTCAATTAGCAGATAGATCAATTAAGTGTCCTAAGGGAGTCATTGAAGACGTGTTAGTCAAGGTAGATAAGTTTTACTTCCTAGTTGACTTTGTGGTTATGGAAATGGAGGAAGGGTTTTCAACGCCCCTCATTCTTGGTCGTCCATTCCTAGCTACGGGAAGAACCCTTATCGATGTTCAAATAGGAGAATTAGGCTTAAGAGTTAATGAAGATGAGGTCATTTTTAATATCTTCAAAGCTATGAACATCCATACAAGTCACAAGAGTCATGTTCATTCATAGATACTATATCTTCTATTTGTATAGATCAGACTAAATTGCAGGTTTTTGAAGATAAGCTCGAGGAATGTTTGGCCTTTTCTATCTATGAAGGAGATAAGAATGACCAAGAGATGGAAGAAGTAATTTTTCACCTGGATAAAGGTGGTTCTTTTGTGAGACAACCATGGCATCGTTATTTGGAATTAGAACTGGATGGCTCAGTATTAAAACCTTCGGTGGAAGAGCCATCAAGGAATTTGGAGTTGAAACCTCTCCCTTCTAATCTTAAATATGCCTTTCCTGAATCCGATAATCTACTTCCTGTTATTATTTCATCGTCACTAACCAGTTTGCAGGAAGACCAATTGTTCAGAATGTTGAGGCAACATAAGAAAGCGTTTAGATGGACGGTGGCAGATATTCAAGGAATAAGTCCTGAAATTTTCGTACACAAGATCATCTTGAAGGAAGGTGCTAAACTATGTATCCAACCACAACGCCGCCTCAACCCAAATATGCAAAAAGTGGTCAAGAAAGAGGTTATTAAGCTACTAAAGATTGGGATAATTTTTCCCATATTAGACAGTGAATGGGTGTCCCACCCAAGTGGTGCCAAAAAAGGGCGGTTTCACGGTAAAGGAAAATGACAAGCATGAATGGATTCGACAAGAGAGGTCACATGATATCGAATGTGCATTGATTTCCGTAAGCTGAATGAGCATACTAGGAAAGACCATCATCCACTTCCATTCATAATGCAAATGTCAGAACGGCTAAGTGGACATAAATTCTATTACTTCTTGGATGGTTATTCAGGCTATCTGCAAATATTCTCGCAGCAAGAGATAGAGAAAAAAACAACTTTCACTTGTCCCTATGGAACCTTTGCATACAAAAGAATGCCGTTTGGATTGTGTAATGCACCAACCACATTTCAGCGATGTATGATGGTAATATTTTCTGACATGGTAAAAAAGTTTTTGGAGATTTTTATGGATGATTTCAGTGTTTTTGGAGACTCTTTCGGAGAATGTCTCTCACACTTAGAACGTGTCCTTCAACGCTGTGAAGACACAAACTTGGTCCTAAACTGGGAAAAGTGTCATCTAAAGGTATCAGATGGTATCATTTTAGGTCATAAAATTTCTAAAGAAGGTATTGAGATGGACAAAGCAAAGATCGAAGTAATTGAAAAGTTACCTCCACCGGTCAATCTGAAAACTCGGAGAGGATTTCTTGGACATGCCGGTTTCTATAGGCGGTTTATCGCAGATTTTTCACGAATAGCAAAACCTCTCAGTCATTTTCTTGAGAAAGATGTGCCATTCAACTTTGATGATAAATGCATAGAAGCATTTCAGACTTTAAAGGCACGACTAACAACTGCACCAGTGCTGGTGGCACCAGATTGGAATTTACCTTTTGAGCTTATGTGTGATGCAAGCGATCTGGCGGTTGGGGCTGTTCTAGGTCAACGTGTTAGGTGTGATGCCCGAAAGACAATTTTGTAATTGTTTTATTTAATAAATGAAATGATATTATTATTCATATTTATTATTCTCATATTCACCGATGTGACAATAGTATTTACACTACAGAAAACTCTAAAGTATATCGTTTATGTAATCACTTAACTCAATTGTATGAGATATACACGGGAGGATTGAGTTAGTGAAGATGTACTTAAAATACAATTAGCCCGTAGTGAAGTTAATCGAGTATCGGGTCTCTCTTTTAACGTGCTATTAATGCGCCTGAACACACATAGGTGTGATTGTCTTATCCGGACTTTCGGTTAAGAGAACCTAGTGGGGCATTTATATATGATAGATATATCATATAAATTTGGACCGATTTGATTAGAGTTCATGATATAATTCCATAATCGAGAAGTCTTATGGAATCAATAGATGATCATACTTGTGGATATATCTTAATCCCGAGGTGATCACGATCAAGCGCTTGAATCATTATGAGGTTTGACTTGACGGTTAAGGATTACACTCGAGTCATGATCCGAATTACCCCATCTTGGCGTTATCTTGGATTGAGTGAGTAGTCCGTGTTATCGCAGATATCTGAAATCCATTCCTTCCATTTATGGAAGTAGATAGACGATTCCTTTATTTGTTAATCCTAGAAACCGATCGATCCATGGAGTTCATATTACACCGATTAGCTACCAAAGTGAGTTATATGAATTAATTGATCACTAGGGGTTAATGGTAAATAAGGATAAGAGGTTCTAAAAGGGTTAACGGTAACTTCCCGATTTAGAATGAACGATGCATGGAGGATTAATCCATATGTAATGATTATATCAATGGACACTTATTATCATTCTCGTGAGGAGATAAATATAATCTTATAATCGGAGGAGTGCGATCACGGGATTATGGTGGCATATTCTGTGATTGATTTATTGAATATAATTATTACATTAGTAAGATAATTATTTATTTGATTTATCGGAGCCGCTGATTATTAGCCCATGGTCCCCGACGTGCCTCCACTATTATGGCATTATCTTTAATTTATTGGATTTATTTATTTGCAAAATAAAATCCTTGGAGGACAAGGATTACTCTCCTACATAAAGAGAGTTCTCCCAACTCATACACACACATAAAATTCGACTTCTCCTCTTAGATAGAAGAAGTAAAAATTTCAGCCAAGGGAGTAATAGAGGAAAATCTTGGAGGTTTTCCGGGTAGCATATCGGGAGGATTCGAGACGAGGATTTCCTTCCACCGGGAGTTGCTTGGATCACACGTGCGGAAGATCGTGGTGCTCTTCACATCTTCTTTTTTTCTTCCTATTGCAGTTCTTCTACTTGGATTTTGAGATCCAAGAGGTATGTTCTGTTAGAAGTAATATCGTCGGATCAATCATAGATTGACCCGATTACGCAGCGGAAGTATCGGATCTAGATCTAAACGAAACAAAGAACATAAATTAAAGATCTAAACCTACAAGGGGGTTTAGGAGCCTACCTTTTTATGGTGCTTAACTCCAAGAACAAAAAGACTCCAAGAACACGTGTATTGAGCAGCCACAGCCTTCCAACGTGTGTCTCCTAGCAACACCAGGTGGATGGTGTTTCCCGCCGTCGGACCTCCTTGATATGCTACCGGAATAATCCCGAAGATTATTCCAACTCGAAACCCGAAGAACTATAGCCGAAAATTCCAAGCTATATTCTAATGATAAATGGTGTGTTTAATAGTGTGTCAAAAGACTTGGGAGAACTCTCTTTATATAGGAGAGTAATCCTTGTCCTCCAAGGATTAAATAATTAAGAGATAAGTATTACATTAATCTTTTTTTCCAAATAAAAGATAAATAAAATAATTATCCCAAACAAATTAGGATAAATCATATTATTATCTAATATTCCATGAATTATCAATTAACAAATAAAAGATAAATCACACATTAAATAATTATCTAAGAAAACTAATTTCCTAATAATTAAATAATATAACAAAACATGCGCCCCAACCTTAATCAAATAAGGTCACACGCATCTTTTGATATTTGACCAATTAGGTCAAAAGGTCTACACACTAATTTGGGCCGAGTCCACGAAAAATGTCTTTTTCGTGTATTTAATTCTTTAGTCCAACTAAACAATTAATCCACATATCAAATTAAATAGCGCAATCCACTATTTAATTATAATTGAGATGCAACGACGAGAAACCTATATGCTATATTAGGAGCCACGTCGGGGACCATGGACCCATATTCAGTAGCTACAATAAATCGAACAAAATTATTCATCAGACATAATAATTATATCCAACCTATTAATTCCGGATTACACCATCATAAACCCAAATCGAACTCTATCGAATATAGATAACTTACACTCAATTTATGAGTCGAAAGCGTCCACTGATATAATCATTACATACGGATTAATCCTCCATAGATCGCTTCACTTGATTCGGATATTTCCGTAAACCCTTCTCGAAACATGTTATCCTTATTTACCATTAACCCCTAGTGATCAATTAGTTCATATCTAATATAATATGAACTCGGCCGATCGATCGCTTTCTAGGGTCAACAAATAAGGGGAATCGTCTGTCTACTTCCCGAGGGAAGGAATGGATTCCATATCTGTGATAACATAGACTACTCACTCATTCCAGAATAGAGCCAACGAGAAGTGTTGGACCACATACTTCGAAGTGATCCTTACTAACACATCAAACTCTACCCTAGTCTAAGCGATGATTGTGATCACCTCGAGATTGAGATTAATCCATATATGATCATCTTGTGATTCGATAAGATTTCTCGATCACGGAATTATATCGAGAACTCAAATCGAATCGGTCCAAATTATATGATTATCATCATATATAAATGCCCCACTAGGTACTTATTACCGACAAATCCGGATAAGATGTCACACCTAAAGTGTTTTAGGGCGCATTAATAGCAAATTAATCATGAGACCCGTACTCAGATTAATAAACGCTACGGAATAAGTTAATTTTAAGTACATCTCACTAACTCAATCCTCTTGTGTATAGCCTTACACTGAGTTATGTGATTACATAAACGAGGTACTTAGGGCTTTCCGTAGTGTCTTAATTATAAACATAAATGCATATAATAAGATGAATTATTAATTCTGTCCTAAAACAATTAGATAATTGTCTTTTGGGCACTACACCTAACAATCTTCCACTTGCATGAAGAGCAAGTGGATTAATTGTTTTAGAACACACCCTTATTTATCTAAACCTACAAGGGGGTTTAGGAGCCTACCTTTTTATGGTGCTTAACTCCAAGAACGAAAAGACTCCAAGAACACGTGTATTGAGCAGCCACAGCCTTCCAACGTGTGTCTCCTAGCAACACCAGGTGGAAGGTGTTTCCTGCCGCCGGACCTCCTTGATATGCTACCGGAATAATCCCGAAGATTATTCCAACTCGAAACCCGAAGAACTATAGCCGAAAATTCCAAGATATATTCTAATGATAAATGGCGTGTTTAATAGTGTGTCAAAAGACTTGGGAGAACTCTCTTTATATAGGAGAGTAATCCTTGTCCTCCAAGGATTAAATAATTAAGAGATAATTATTACATTAATCCTTTTTCCAAATAATAGATAAATAAAATAATTATCCCAAACAAATTAGGATAAATCATATTATTATCTAATATTCCATGAATTATCAATTAACAAATAAAAGATAAATCACACATTAAATAATTATCCAAGAAAACTAATTTCCTAATAATTAAATTATATAACAAAACATGCGCCCCAACCTTAATCAAATAAGGTCACACGCATCTTTTGATATTTGACCAATTAGGTCAAAAGGTCTACACACTAATTTGGGCCGAGTCCACGAAAAATGTCTTTTTCGTGTATTTAATTATTTAGTCCAACTAAACAATTAATCCACATATCAAATTAAATAGCCCAATCCACTATTTAATTATAATTGAGATGCAACGACGAGAAACCTATATGCTATATTAGGAGCCACGTCGGAGACCATGGACCCATATTCAGTAGCTACAATAAATCGAATAATATTATTCATCAGACAGAATAATTATATCCAACCTATTAATTCCGGGATTACACCACAATAAACCAGAAACTGAACTCTATCGAATATAGATAACTTACACTCAATTTTTGAGTCGAAAGCGTCCACTGATATAATCATTACATACGGATAAATCCTCCATAGACTGTTCACTTCGATTCAGGATATTTCCGTAAACCCTTCTCGAAACATGTTATCCTTATTTACCATTAACCCCCTAGTGATCAATTAGTTCATATCCAATATAATATGAACTCGGCCGATCAATCAGTTTCTAGGGTCAACAAATAAGGGAACTGTCTGTCTACTTCCCGAGGGAAGGAATGTATTCCATATCTGTGATAACACAGACTACTCACTCATTCCAGAATAGAGCCAACGAGAAGTGTTGGACCACATACTTCGAAGTGATCCTTACTAACACATCAAACTCTACCCTAGTCTAAGCAGTCGACTGTGATCACCTCAGGATTGAGATTAATCCATATATGATCATCTTGTGATTAGATAAGACTTCTCGATCACGGAATTATATCGAGAACTCAAATCAAATCGGTCCAGCCCTATATGATTGTCATTATATATAAATGCCCCACTAGGTACCCTATTACCGACAGTCCGGATAAGACTGTCACACCTAAAGTGTTTTGGGCGCATTAATAGCAAATTAATCATGAGACCCGTACCCAGGTTAATAAACGCTACGGACTAAGTTAATTTTAAGTACATCTCACTAACTCAATCATCTTGTGTATAGCCATACACTGAGTTATGTGATTACATAAACGAGGTACTTAGGGCTTTCCGTAGTGTCTTAATTATAAACATAAATGCATATAATAAGATGAATTATTAATTCTGTCCTAAAACAATTAGATAATTGTCTTTCGGGCACTACACCTAACATGTTCTACAACCCCCTTGTAGAGTAGATCTAGTTATTTTATTACGTGTAATTTATAGATCTAGATCCTTAAATCGCTTCGTTGCAGGATGATATTACTAACAATGTATCACGCCGCTGGTGATCTATATTTATACGTATAAAATATTAGATCTAGGAGTGGAAAACATGTAGTTTTTGTGTCCCAATTTTTTTTTGGGGCCGACGCATATTTTTTATTTTTTTTATGTTGCGATTGTTGTGGTTTGAAGAGATGGATTGAGGTTGGTATTGTTTACCCGTAGATATATTTTGTAGCTTTTTTGATTAGTATCACTTGAGTATAGGCTTTGAAATTTTAATGTTGATCCGGGTTTGAGACGACGAAGATGATGTGTTGAAAATCATGGCGTTGAAAATCATCAATAAGGTAAAATGGGAGGAGGTCGAAAAATTGTTTTTTTTATTTAATCGGTCTCGGCAAATTTTTTTTATTGCAATTGAAATTTGGTCTAGGCATTAGTTATGTGACGGCAGCTAGTTTTTTTTTTTTTTTTTTTTTTTTTTTTTTTTTAACCTAATTTTTTTTTATTGGCCGAGAGGCCTGTTAATTATATAAATTAAAAATAAAAAAAAAAATTTGTGAGTTAGCCGTTTGCATGCGGCTAGGGTTTCAACATTAAAAAAATAAAAATATCAGTTTTTTTATTATGGCCGAGGACTGTTTATAAAAAAATAAATAAATAAATAAAAAATTTATATAAAACAATTTAATATAAATATATTTTAAATATATTGGTATATTACGCCTCCTCTCCTCATCGCTCGCGTTAGTGGTTGAGATCGAATCGAAGTTCGAGATCCGGAAGTTTCAAGATCAAGATCTAAGATCGAGATTTGAAGACTTAGAATTAGTTTTTACTTTTCCTTAGAAGATATGTTAGTCGGGGGTACCAACGATCCATCTCGGTGTTTAAATTTTCCGCAATTTATTTTTTATGTGTTTGATCATAAAATAGATATAAAATCGGAATTGCCATGACATGCATCATATCATAAATCCACTCCATGCATACATGTAAAATTTTAATTTTGGTAATTAAAATAGGCATGTATACAAACTCGCGTAATTAGTTGAAATTCAATTAATACGTGGTAATTAATTAATTTAGTAACTAATTAAAGATCCGAGGACGGGTTATGAAATCGTTAAGCCTTTCGGTGTGTGTTCTCGGTGAACCGCCTTAAAAGCCTAAACAAGATCACATTTTCGATTCGTAGTGTCAACGAGATTGAATGATAGTAAAAGAACAATAAATCTTGGATAAAAACGGTTCGCCTATAGGTTGGGTGGTCAACTGAGCTTCGCTCGACCGACTTAACCCTCCAAGTTTGATGCATGCACGGGGATCCAGCAAGACTAAGCTACACCGGCGAGCGGAGGGGTGATTCCTTCTTATCTCAATGGGGCTCTATTGACCCGATTTCGTCCGACTGTCACATATGTTCCAACGAATAGGACGGGTAGGCTTGCCTACGTTACCGACACCATTCGGAATCCTTGATTTAATGTGCTTTTATGTTAACATCAAAAGATGTGGTTAGTTAACCCACCACCACTTCCAAAATATTGAGTGGGAGCGGGGAGGCGACACCAACCCCACGGCCTCTACTATAGATACAAGTAAGTGAGAGAGGGTGACGCCTCACGGCGCTTTGATTTCGTCCCCTACGGATGGTGTTCACCCCTATCAACATTCATGGCTTGGTCTCCGAAAGGATAGGATTTCCGGTACTCGTCGGGTCAGCGACCTATCCTACTACGGCACACTCGGGCGTACTCTAAGAGATCCGATATAGTAGGTCACACTCATCAAGGGTATTCTTGATAATATCTAGGCTAAAAGGAAGGTAGTCAATGAATAAAGGGATGTTCGATTCCCATGGGATGTTCGATTCTCACAAGTTATTCATTGATGAGATTGTCTCGATTTAACCGTCATCTCTTTGACCTACCTACGGCGGCATCGAGATGCGAGGTTAAAACCTTGGAATGGTAGAGTAGACTTAATTTTAGTTTACAATTCCTAAAATAAACTTATATAGTAGTGTTAAACTTGAATTAATATATGTCATTTTATTTACACATTATATCCCTTACTAAATTGGTTAAAAATTAATAATTGACTAGTATTGACTTCGTTAAAAGTGAAAGTAACTAGGGACGTTGAACTAGTTAATCGATAATGCAATTATTTTTCAAAGAGATATTTTCTCTTAAACCTTTTAAAACCAGAGTGACATGTAGGTATGTCACTAGTGTCATTCGTGTCAAAAAGGTAAGACAAACTTAGTTTGATCAAAGGTGATTTCGGACTTTGAAATTCTTCTAGTGAATTTTGAGTGTGTAGTGATTACACGAGTAATTTTCTAATTGAAAAATCAGAAAAATCATGAAGTGTCGCTAGTTGGACGATATTTGGAATCGATGAACTAGTGGGAGCTTTATGATTTGTTGTTTTTCTAGAACATTAGAAAAGTGTAATCGACTACACACGTAATCGTTCTAATTGAAAACCGGAAAGTCATGAAATGTCGCTAGTTGGACGATATTTGGAATCGATGAACTAGTGGGAGTTCTATGATTTGTTGTTTTTCTGGAAACATTAGAACTATGTACGAAAGATTTTCTAATCGAAAAAATCGGAAAATCATAAAAAATAAAGCATTGCTCGTTAGACGGTATTTGGAACCGATAAACTAGTGAGAGCTTTAACGTTATGATTTGTTGTTTTTTATGGTATATTAGAAAATCCGAGAAGTCCCGACGAGTAACACTCGAAATAGACATCCCACGGTTCAAGAGTAGTGTCTACTCAAACGAACCGCTGGTTCAAGACTATTTCCATTCACGGAAAGTCAAGAATGTGAGAATATGTCTAAAAGTGTTAGTCATCTAAAATGAGAAAATTTTAAGGCTGAACCGAAAATTAATTAACTGAAAATCATAGGATAAGGACAGTGATTTTGGATCACCAACCTATGAATCCTTGGCGATTTTCTCGAGCTAGGTTCTTTGGAAGAACAAGGTAGCAGTGCATTTAACGATTAAAAGAGTAAACAACGGGCAGTTGATTTTAGCTAGAATAGTGGGAGTGATATAAAGAAATGAATCTCGGATTCAATCCTTGGATATCTCGGAAACATTATTTTATGTTTAAGATTCGTTGGAACGAATGGATTTACCTTCTATTCGATAATTTGTTTGTCATATAGAAAGTGAATATACCATTTGTAGTACGAATCCAAGACTCGGACTTTTGTTTGATAAAGTCAAAACCACTTACAACTGCTCAAATATGTATATAAAACACATCTTAAGAACTATTAAAAGCAATTGGTTTCTATATTTAGATAAACGCTTCTTCATATTCCATAATTAGTGCATAATCCCTAAAAGACAAGACTCAAGACGGCTCAGGGGTGATTCCTTTCTCCCAGTCTGGTTATATTGTCTCAAAGGTTCAATGACTAAGTTTCCTTTCAATCAGGAAAGGATAATGGTTATAAAGAAGTAATATAGCTTGTTCACGATGACCTTCGGGGTCTGATGAAAGATACAAGCTAGTAGGAGCTTCCGAGTAGTGACTTCTTGTCTGATAACTATTCAAACACTCCGGAAAGTTTATCCAAAATATTTTGAGGTTTCTCTGTTTTCAACAGAGATAGAGTATTCTATACTCGGAATAGGCCATTCATAGTCCTCAAGACTGATGCTCAGCCTGCCTCATTGTGACATGTTCTCACTAAGTGAGAAACCGTTAAATTGCCTTATATAGTTTTTTGATGTGCTACAATACACTGCTTAACTCAATAAAGATATTGGAAGCGAAATAACGGTCTACATTGAAATGTAAGACCGAGAAGTCTACCTAGAATATGCTTTAGAATTTACGGATAAGGTGTTGATTCGGTTCACCCCACATCCATAAATATAAGCATTTAGCACATGGTGCTTGAAGGTAAGACTGGGAATTTCGCGCATACGTTCGGTCAATGACCATTCGTGATATATCTTTTAACCTGTTGTGTATAAAGGTTAATATAGGATTCTTGAAATCGGGAAGGGACAGTTATACTATTGCATCCTTTCTGAAAGAGTCCATGAACAGCAAAACCTTGAACCTTGAAGTACGTTTACTCAAGGTAGTTACTAACTGATTAAAATCAGACCATATCCAACATCGGTTGTTGGTGATAACACTAAATACTACTAAACTAGATCAGAATTTCGATCCACCCAGTAAGTATTGGGAGTATGGTTTCTCCATTACCCATTACGGGTTCTGCGGACTTTGTAGTCTGAGGATCGATCGATGACCTATGGCTCTTTTGTGAGCAGTATAGGATTCTAATAATAGAGGTTGGTTTAATAGCCATAACCCTATGAATGGAGTTCGGTACTCCAGTTCTGTTCATACTCTTGTAGAACCACATGAGCGTCTTGATGACGTGGTCAATCAGGTTATAAAATACTTGACCACCATAAACCAATACTAGCAAGAGGACTAGGCCCATCGTAGTATAGCTATAGTGAATCAAGGTCGATCCCACAGGGAACCAATTGTGGGTCATTTCATATATAAACAATTAATTATACATGTCAAGGACATAAAGGCGGTCTACGACCAACATAGGACAAGAAAAGTAAAGAAACGACTCGTCACAACGTAATTAACCTCCCCAATTATAGTCTTTATCGTTTGGACCTAGATAATTTATATAATAAACTGAACTTATTAACTGTCAATCCGTTTGTATCTATCTTAGATTGGCTACAGGAGTCATCCTATTAAACTTGACTTAGCACCGGTTAGGTTACTAGATCACTGTGCTACATTACGTGACTTCGCCTTTTGGTGCCTCCATCTCATATAACTCACACGCTTACGACTCTAAGGATGCCGATATTAACCGTACACCTCGTCCAGGCAACATTCCTTTGGTTAGGCGTACTTCCTAAACGATCGCTCAAGCCCTCGTCCAACTAACAATTACCTTTTAGGTCTCATGCTAGTTTACGAACTACGATAACTAGGTGACGCCAATTCCTAATACAAAACCTACCTAGATCTCGCCAAAGCCCCGGAAGATCATTCATGAGCCGACCTAGAGCCCTATATTGGTATTTCCTAATCGTACGCTAATTAAAACTGACGAGCAACGTAGCCGTGGCCATACCTAATGAGATAATAAATCCTACTAAGCTAAACCTACCATAAAGACGTGGCGGACTAACTAACAGACAAATAGGGGCTCGGCCGACCGAAAGCATAGACACTCGATCGACCGAATGATTCCATTCGGTCACCCAAACGATTTCATCCAAACGATTTCATCCCCAGATTACATCCTAGAATATATCTCTCAGTGTTTCATCATACAGAACAGATTAAACAGTAATTCGTAAAGCAATCATATAAACTACTTAGATACACATTAATTAAACAATGCAGATTCATGGATAGAAACTAAGTGTATAACGTAGGTTATGGGATCCCCATAGACAAGGTATCGCCACATCCCTAACGTCATAGCCTAGATCTACATCATCTAGCTATGATTAACTAATTCAAACGATAAAACATAATTGGGAGGGATGAATTACTTAAAAGAAAAGAAACAGAAAATAAAGGCTTACATAATTCGCAGCCTTTAAATTGCTGGAAACCTTCAATCTACTTATGCTACATTGTATTAAAATATCAAAGTAGAATTATATTCTAAAGTATGAGAGGTGTGTAAGGTGTGTATTACAATTCTCGTAGCTGCTTGCTTATATAGAGGTTTTTGCCGACTTAGGGTGGTTCTAGAAGATAAACACGAGTAAAGTCGAAACCGCCCCACGACGCAGGCTCGGTCAACCGAAGAGCTACACTCGGTCGATCCGAAGCTATAGGCTCACCGACCGAACCTACTTTTGCACACGTTAATCGTTTTTCTGTCTATTTTGCTCCCCACTCCACGCTTGCATGTTGATCCGATTAATCTTCCACTTAATGCTCCGATTTTCTTCCTTCCTTATCTTGAGATAATTGATTGAATGACATTAATCCTCTCGATTTGTCGTGATCTACAAAATCGACATTTATCGCACAATAAATCGGCTTTAAATAATAAAAACAAACTAAATACCAAATATCATATTAATAATCACTTAACATTAAATAATAAATATAAACATGTGATTTAATTTGAAATATATATTATTAATCTCGATTTAAGGTCAACGTTGATGACTTTTACGGGTATAATTTGACCGTCATCAACTACTACCCCACTTAGACTTTGATCGTCCCAACAAAGCATCAATAAGTCATTTCCCAAGACAACATTTCCCATGGTCAAATCATACTTACACAAGAAACTCAAGTCAACTCATACTAGTCATGCTCATAAGATATCCATTATTCACTACCGACTATGAATCAAGTGATGTGTGCATGTGCATTTAGTTTTATATATTCGTGGCAAGATTAGAGTTTATGCTAACTTCATGATCTCAACCTACCAACCTCAAAGATTCATACTTCTCAAGCCTTTAAATTTTTGAAGCACTAGAGCAATAAGCAAGAGCGTATCTATAGGGTTTTGGACTTGGAGACCGAGTACTACTCAAAGCCTCTTAAAAGTTGAATTTCTTCAATTCTTCATATTTTTCAAATACTATTAATCTCAAGGAAGAAAACTTTTTGTGAGTATCCCCTATCTTAGATTATGTATAGCATCGAATATTACCACAAGCTGGGCTACTTTGGTAATGTTACTACAAGCCCAAAGTGTCTAACATTTTGCTAAAACACAGTCGCCTCAAGCTTATTACTCCGCTTTTGTTGGCAAGAAGATAAGAATACATCACCAATAAGTATCGTCACTAAGTCTACATAACCAATCATCTATGCAATGTACACATAATTTCTTCAGTTATTATGATTTTCGTGGTATACTCGATTCACAGGTTGAGTAATCGAATAATAAATAATTACTTGCAAAAACGGGCATGAATATCCTTAAATCTACTTAACATAAGTATAATATGATCACGTACTCATGAAACTTGGTTCCTTTCCTATCAATTCTTAGCTAGGAACTCACAATTCTAAGGGTACGAGATAATATGGTATTTATTCAAATTTTCAATTTTTCAATTTTTCTACCGTTTCATTCAAATTTTCAATCATAACATAACATGGCTAAGTCTCCTACCCCCCACTTAAACATGGCATTGTCCTCAATGACAAAAATAAATGAGAAGTTAAGAAAAAGACTTAGCTCTGGAAACGGCTCTCAAGTAAAGGAAAAAGATCGGAGTAAATTTCAGCACGTCGTGGAGAAGCAAGTGAAAACTCAGTATAAGCGCATGCACTCCACGAAACCGTTAATAACACCATGTCTATGGAGGTTATAAAATAATGTGGCAGTAATGAGGTATAAATACCTAAAAACAGTTTAAGCCACTTTATTTTATACAACCAAAGACAAGAAAAATACTAAATAGAAAAAAAAATAAACAAGCAACTAAAGATGGTAGTCTTCATCTAAAAACCGGGTGGATAAGACAAAGATCAAAAAGCATAACCCCATGTGGGAAAACACAAGGTGGACTGGCTCACTATGTATTCATTCCAGTATAAAAGAGAAACTTGGTAAGGTATAACAGATGCAATGCGACCTATTGGCTAAAGATAAAATCAAATACTTAGTGCAGAAACTTCTCGCTTGCATTGGATATCAACAACTTAGGGAGATGTAGCTACTCCTCGAAATTACTAATAACCCAATGTATCACGTAAAAGTCATAACCGTCATCAACAAGGTCTGATCGGTGGGATAATGTAGAACAAAACTTATCATCTAGAGATGCCGGAATAGACGGAAAAGTTGTGAAATTTAAAACTTCCGGTAGAAAGATAAGTTGTACTTTGATCGAACCAAAAACCTTTAAAATCTAGCTAGGGTCAGAGCTACATTTACCCCAACTAGGATCATGAAAATCAAAATGATAAAAGATAATCATTAAAGCTTAGCAATATTTCAAATTCCGCAACACAAAGGTATTTTATAAACAAAATGGAGGTTGAGATTATGATGGGTTTAGAAAAAGATACACATAAGGTTGGGAAGAAAAGATAAAGGGTGGGTAAGAAATTGTGTTTATGGGTGGGTTGAAAATGGTTAAGACATCGAGATTGGGTGGGAGAGTGAAACGGATGGAAAGAAAGAGAGGCGATGAAAGAATGGTTAGAAATGTGAACTGTTGGGGTAGATTGGTGAGAGGATCGAAAAGTTTGAAGGTGAAAAAGTGTAAAGGGAAAGATAAGGATAGTTGCGTAATGAATTGCGCACCACTTTGAATTTTCACTTGGATCACCATTCTAAAAGATTTTGGAAGTTGACCAAAATTGTTCTTGTTCACACCAATCATTCTCTGTTACATTTTATGAATTCTCAAGCTCTCTTAATGCTTCCATCTTAAGGTTGATTGCTAAATTTCCTTTTCTTTAGCAATTTTCGACTCTCCTAAGAAACTCTAATTCACGTGGCCTATATCGAGTAAAAAGTTTTGCACATCCTTAGCCCAATGGCCATCGAACACGGAAAAATAAAAAAACCTCAACATATGTCACGTTACTTTTATTTGACTCAAAGAAAACAATACCTAAAATCCTAAAAAGAAATCCTAAGGGTTTTAAAGAAGTAGTTACGAGTTTAAAGTCCTCACTTCGACTTTCCAAAGATTATCCTTGTCAGTTATCATTCTTGGATCGCTGGACTTTGACCCTCTCGAGCACTATTAGAGGTGGGCTTGTCGCTTTTGTGGATTAATACTTTTCCTTTGGTTGTGAGACCTAGGAAACGACATTTATCCATACCATTTATACAAAGCTCTTACCTCGGCTCTCGTTTTAGGAATTAGTGAATTTGGTTAGAATTACGGTTTTGGCCTTGACAATAAGAAACAATGAATCAGCATCTAATAAGGCCGGTTATGTAGGCTAGCCTCGCCGCCTTATTCGTTGGAACATATGTGATGATTCAGGCCAATCCGTCAAGATAAGCCCCGCTTAGCCCGAAGGCTTATCGGCTATGCTAAGTCTTGTCGAATCGCTGTAATGCATATCACACGTGTGGAGGGAGTTGATTGAGCCGAAGCTCGCTTTGAACTCGCTCGCCACCATGGTTAAACCATTTCCGAACCAATGTACTAAGAGTCTTCGATTTCTAAATTGTCACCCAAAGCGTAATCTCGTTTTTGTTTAAGGTGGGTTCACCGAGAAGCCATCACCATAAAACTCAACGAAAGCAGAAGATGGTGTTCTCTCAAAACTCAACGCCTTCTTTAGATTGTGAATGCTTAAACTACACAATTTGTTGCTCCCATGGCCAAGTAGGCTAAATCTCATGCATAGACAATGAGATTTTAAATGTAAATACGAGGAACTCTTTATTCAACGCTTATTTTCAACGACTACATGTTTCCTACACCCTCTAGATGAGAGAGATATGGGGCAAAACCTTCGACACTAATAAAATTATTCTTACAAACCAACTCCGGGCTAAGATTCATACTAAGGTTCATGTATAGGCTAACTTATGCTCAAAAAACCAAAAGGTAGTAAAACATAAGCAAAAAAGGTAGTACCTTGCCTTCAACATTGTACCACGAAGAATTTAAGCCTTTAAAATTTTTTCGAGCCATCTTGGTGCTTTAATGGTATTGCTTCCATCGCTTTTCCCATCGTAGAGTAGTAATTCCGCATGTTGTTTGGGTTATTTTCTCGGCGCCCTTGAAAATTATCGACTCGTAATATTGCTTCCTGGTTTCGCAAATGTAAGAAAAACAAAAACAAACAGACCAGATCGATTTTAACATGGTTTCCCGTGCTGCTATCGGACTCTACGGATTAAACATACGAGGATAAATGACACGCGAAATTCCACTCGAAAAACACAAATCGAAACCGTGTAAATGAGCAGACACAAACAAAAATATTATAAGTGCTCGGTCGACCGAATGAGGTCTCTCGGTCGATCGAATAATAAATTTTTTTTTTTTAATTTTATTTTAAGCTGGAATTTTTAGACAGAGCAGACAAACAGAGGGACTCAAAACGTAAAAACAGACTCTAAAACAGAAAACTTGACATGAATAAGAAAATTATTTATATATAAAATTGACCGTTGGTTCCCGGCAACGGCGCCAAAAACTTGATGACGTGGTCAATCAGGTTATAAAATACTTGACCACCATAAACCAATACTAGCAAGAGGACTAGGCCCATCGTAGTATATAGCTATAGTGAATCAAGGTCGATCCCACAGGAACCAATTGTGGGTCATTTCATATATAAACAATTAATTATACATGTCAAGGACATAAAGGCGATCTACGACCAACATAGGACAAGAAAAGTAAAGAAACGACTCGTCACAACGTAATTAACCTCCCCAATTATAGTCATTATCGCTTGGACCTAGATAATTTATATAATAAATCGAACTTATTAACTGTCAATCCGCTTTGTATCTATCTTAGATTGGCTACAGAGTCATCCTATTAAACTTGACTTAGCACCGTTAGGTTACTGTATCATCGTGTATACATTACGTGACTTCGCCTTTTGGTGCCTCCATCTCATATAACTCACACGCTACGACTCTAAGGATGCCGATATTAACCGTACACCTCGCCCAGGCAACATTCCTTTGGTTAGGCGTATTTCCTAAACGATCGCTCAAGCCTCTCGTCCAACTAACAATTACCTTTTAGGTCTCATGCTAGTTTACGAACTACGTATAACTAGGTGACGTCAATTCCCTAATACAAAACCTACCTAGATCTCGCTGAAAGCCCCGGAAGATCATTCATGAGCCGACCTAGGAGCCCTATATTGGTATTTCCTAATCGTACGCTAATTAAAACTGACGAGCAACGTAGCCGTGGCCATACCTACTGAGATAATAAATCCTACTAAGCTAAACCTACCATAAAGACGTGGCGGACTAACTAACAGACAAATAGGGGCTCGGTCGACCGAGCATAGACACTCGGTCGACCGAATGATTCCATTCGGTCACCCAAACGATTTCATCCAAACGATTTCATCCCCAGATTACATCCTAGAATATATCTCTCAGTGTTTCATCATACAGAACAGATTAAACAGTAATTCGTAAAGCAATCATATAAACTACTTAGATACACATTAATTAAACAATGCAGATTCATGGATAGAAACTAAGTGTATAACGTAGGTTATGGGATCCCCATAGACAAGGTATCGCCACATCCCTAACGTCATAGCCTAGATCTACATCATCTAGCTATGATTAACTAATTCAAACGATAAAACATGATTGGGAGGGATTAATTACTTAAAAGAAAAGAAACAGAAAATAAAGGCTTACATAATTCGCAGCCTTTAAATTGCTGGAAACCTTCAATCTACTTATGCTACATTGTATTAAAATATCAAAGTAGAATTATATTCTAAAGTATGAGAGGTGTGTAAGGTGTGTATTACAATTCTCGTAGCTGCTTGCTTATATAGAGGTTTTTGCCGACTTAGGGTGGTTCTAGAAGATAAACACGAGTAAAGTCAGAAACCGCCCCTGACCAGAGGCTCGGTCAACCGAAGAGCTACACTCGGTCGACCGAAGCTATAGGCTCGGTCGACCGAACCTACTTTTGCACACGTTAATCGTTTTTCTTGTCTATCTTGCTCCCCACTCCACGCTTGCATGTTGATCCGATTAATCTTCCACTTAATGCTCCGATTTTCTTCCTTCCTTATCTTGAGATAATTGATTGAATGACATTAATCCTCTCGATTTGTCGTGATCTACAAAATCAGCATTTATCGCACAATAAATCGGCTTTAAATAATAAAAACAGCTAAATACCAAATATCATATTAATAAACACTTAACATTAAATAATAAATATAAACATGTGATTTAATATGAAATATATATTATTAATCTCGATTTAAGGTCAACGTTGATGACTTTTACGGGTATAATTTGACCGTCATCACGTCTCAGGCCCTGTGGAAGTAATTGGATCTACACGGAAAAGAGTAGAATGAATAGGAAAGTTTATCTTTCAGAGCAAAGCCTGAGTGAGCTAGGGGTAATTCCCTAAGAAATAGAGAGTTAATCAGACCTTGGACTCTCTTACCACTTAGTATTGCATGATTTCGTTCAAAAGCAGAAAATAGGGGTGATTCCCTGAGATTTTCTTGCCAAACAAACGGAGTCTGGATTCATTCGGAACAAAAGGGTATTGCCTTATAAACTTATGACTGTCAAGGCTTATGTCCTTTGTGGATAACAAGCAAACCTCTCGGTCATTGGAAGTCATATATTTCTACAATATGTGGATTTGACCAGAATATTGATAAGTCTTTTGTAGACTGTATATCAATTTTAGTATAGTAGTGAATATACACATATATATTAGTGTTTGTGAAGGATAACACTGCACCAGTTGGACTCAACATGGGTGTGTTATCTGAAGCCAAAATCTGACAATGCCACAATTCTCTGCAACAGAGATTTGGACAACATCCTAAAGAGTTTGACTCGGTCGAATTCATTAGAATCAGTCACTGGTTTCCCATCCATCTTATTGGTTAAGATGATGCATCTGTGTATGCAACATTCAACGAGTAAGTTCTACCCTATGCCTCAGGAATGACTCTCTAAATCTTCGGATCAAGAGAAATGGGATAGATTCTCTTTCTAGTAAGAGATGGTCAGGTTATTGAACGTCAACTTTGATCGAATCTTAGATTCGACGGTTAACAAAGCAAGTTTAGTATGTCCTTTAGTATCTTGAGAGAACGAGGAATAATATGCGGACATATTCATGTGTGAACTTGGATATGTGTGATACACTGATTTTGACTTTAAGTCAGATTGAGGATGATCGTTAAGTAGATCTCGGGCTTAGTGTTTACTCTTGTGTTGAAGCTATTGCCTGGAGGAATCCAGCAACGCCAACTCGACTTTAACTAGTTGGGTGATTAGCGGCTTTTGTAGTAGCTATAAAGGCGATATAGTTTAAGGAATTCCTTTTCATATCTGGGAGTGATTCTAGATTTGGAAGCCGATACCACATCATTGTGCAAACGATGAAGGGGTAGCTTATAAGGATTTTCGAAATCACTAGAGGTCAAAAGCATATTGGGAAAGTACCACATGATTAGATGGACCGGTAACATTTCGATTCTATGGATCGTCTCGAGCCGACAACCTGACTAATCATTAAGACCCATGATATTTAGATGTAGGTACTCCCCGAGTCACTGACCTATCCTACGACGGCACACTCAGAGTGTACTTTGTCATCTACAATGGTTATGATGTGCTTAATGGGTACTAGAATACGGGATGGGTCTCCATTGCTTTAGAGCAAGTGGGAGATGTAGTTTGTTGTAGTTTAAATAATAGGGTGTGCACTAAAACAATTAATCACATGCTTTCATGCAAGTGGGAGATTGTTTGTGATTCCCGAAAGACAATTTTGTAATTGTTTTATTTAATAAATGAAATGATATTATTATTCATATTTATTATTCTCATATTCACCGATGTGACAATAGTATTTACACTACGAAAACCCTAAAGTATATCGTTTATGTAATCACTTAACTCAGTGTATGGGATATACTGAAGGATGCAGGTTCTTAGATCTAAACGAATTAGATCTACGCGCAGCGGATGGATCACGATTTATATATCAAAACACATAATTAAAGGACTTAAACTACTACAAGGGGGTTTAAGATCATGTTACCAATAACGGGAAGAGAAGCCTTGATCTTCCGATGTGTTCTCCAAACGGCGGTTGGTGGACACCCTTCTTGATACACGAACCTCCTTGATATGCAACACCAAGAAAAACTCCAAGTTTTTCTTCAACCAGAAAACCAAGACAAGAAACAAATTTTTCTTCTCTCTTTTTTAGTGTATAGGTCGAAATTTTCCTTGCCCATTACCCTTGGAATAACTCTCCTTTTATAGGAGAGTAAATCCTTGGTCTCCAAGTTTTAATTAATTAAATAAATAATTAATTAAACAAAATAAAAAGATATTTTCCTTAATGACTAATTGTGACATGTATTGACCAATAGGAAATCAAATAACAAGTCATCCAACACAAGAATATCTTTTATTTTCCATAACACAAGAAAATTAATTCTTGTGCTAAAAAGAGACATAAATGGCGCCACACTTAGGGTTTCCAAGCCCACATAAAATGTATTTTATGTGTATTATATTATTTAGCCCAACTAGATAATATCCATGCATATCAATTAATTAGCACAGCCAATTAATTATCAATGAGGCCCAAATAACAAGATTATTAGTCCGAATTACGAAGCTTACATCGGGGACCATGGACTATAACCAAGAGCTCCAATAATTAATTATTCATCGAATGTAATAAGTACATTAATTATTAATTCCGGGATTACGCCACCATAAACCCGGCCCGAACTCTACCGATTACATGATGTATACTTATACTCAACCCATGTAGAGTAAATAAGCGTCCATTGATATAATCACTACATACGGATTAACCCTCCATAGATCAGTCCATTTCGAGTGGGAGGTCTCCGTGAACCCGACTCACAATATCTTATCCTTATTTACCATTAACCCCGATGATCAATTAGTACACATATCCGACTAGTAGCTAATTAGTCAAATGTGAACTCCCGGGATCGATCACTTTCTTAGTGCTAACAAATAAGGGGATTGTCTCTCTACTTCCCACAGGAAGGAATGGATTCCATGTCTGTGAAAATCAGAACTACTCACTCATCCGGAGATAGTGCCAATGAGAAGTGGTTTGGAACACATTATTTAAGTGAATCAGAATTAACACATCAAACACTACCCCGGATAAGCGGCACCACGTGATCACCTCGGGATTAAGGTTGATCCATATATGATCATCTAATGATTTAATAAGATTCCTCGATTACGGAATTATACCGAGAAATTCAGATTAAATCGGTCCAAATCTATATGAATGCCATCATATATAAATGCCTACGTGAGGTACCTCTACCGACAGTCCGGATAAGACTATCACACCCAAAGGTGTTCGGGCGCATTATTGGTGTTTTAATCAAGAGACCCTAAACTCTGATTAAGTTCACCACGGACTAACAGTTAAGTATATCACCACTAACTCAATCCTCACGTGTAATCCATACACCGAGTTAAGTGGTTACATACGATATACTTAGGGTTTGCAAAGATGTATTACTTTACAAGCACAAAGCAAGTAATAAGGTGAGATAAATTCTGTCATTCATTATTAAAAACAATTACACAAATTGTCTTTCGGCACTACACCTAACAATCTCCCCACTTGCACGAAAAATGACAAGCAACGATTGTTTTTAGAGCACACCCTTTCTCATCTTATTCACAACACTCTCCCACTTGCTCTAAAAGCAGATGAGACATATCCATCAATGCCGTACCCTCCAAGCACTCGACTTGGTACACTGATTAGTTAGGTTGTCGACTCGAGACGATCTTTAGGTTTGAAACGTCGCCGGTCCTTCCAATCAGGCGGTACTCTCTCTCAATATGCTTTTGACTTCTTATGACTGAGAAGTTCCTTCTAAGCTATCTCTTCACTGTTTCAACAATGAAGTGATATCGGCTTATCAGACCTGGAATTACTCCCAGACCAAAAAGAAAATTCTAAGAACTATGAGTAAACACTGAGCCCGAGATCAACTTAATGATCATCCTGAATCTGACTACAAGTCAGAATCAATGTAGTCAAACATATTCAAGTTTGCACCTGAATATACAAGCATATGATTCCTCGTTCTCTAAAGATACTTGAGGACGTACTAAACCGCTACTTATTGCTCAAATCCAAGATTCGATTGCAATTGACTCATGTTAAACTGACTTGCCCTTATCCCAGAGAGACTCTATCCCATTTTCTCTTTATCCGAAGATTTGGAGAATCATTCCTGAGAGGTAGGGTAGGACTACTCTCGATGAATGTTGCATACGTATATGCATGATCATCTTATTCAATAAGATAGGTGGGATAGCCAATGACTCATTCTCGTGAATTTGACAGAATCAGATTCTTAGAATATAGTCCAATTCTCTCATCCAGAGAATCTTGGCATGTCAGTTTCCGACTTCAGATAGCACACACATATTGTTTCCAACTGTTTCAGTGTTATCATTCATGAACACTAATACTACTACTTTACCAATACTGATACCCAGTCTACAAAAGACTTATCAATATCCTGGTCAAGTCCACATATTTTAAAACATGCGACTTTTAATGACCAAGAGGTTCTCTTACATCCACAAAAGACATAAGTCTCGGCAAATAACTCCGCCATTTGTTCTAACCAAGACCCTTCATTCAATGAATCCGAGACAATCGCTTTTACGGCAAGAAAGTCTCGTGGAATCACCCCTATTTTCTCGCTTTCTAACGAAATCTAGCAAGACCGAGTGGTGAGAGAGTTCAAGGTCCAGTTAACTCTCTCCTTTTGAGGAATCACCCTAGACCACTCGACTTTGTCTTTGAAAGTTAAACTTTCCTATTCATTCGACTCTTTTCAAAGGTAGGACCAATTACTCCCACTGGGCCTGAGACACTCGTGGTTTTACAAGAGGTCGAATGAACCTGGAGTACCAAAACTCCATTCACAGGGATAAGGTTTTTGAACCAACCGCTCTTATCATAATCCTATACAGCCCACAAAGAGCCACATGTTATCAATCACCTCAGCAAACTATAAATTTCACACAACCATAATGGGTCAATGGTTAAACCATACTCCCACTGTGTTCTGGGTGGATTGACATTCTGATCTAGTAGTATTTATCAGTGTAATCACCAACAACCGATGTTGGATGTGATCTGATCAAATCAGATAGTAACTTCCTTTGGGTAACCGTACTCCAAGGTCTAAGGTCACACTTTATAGATTCTATCGGAAGAATTGTGATGATCCAAACTGTCACTTTCTCGATCTCAAGAATCTTACAACCAACCTTCACTCGTCTCATTAAGGTATTTCACGAATAATCAAAATCAATGTATCGCAAAATCTCCATCCTACCTTCAAGCATTAAATGCTAAATGCCTACATTTACGGAAGTGGTGTGAACCGAATTCACTCCTTATCCATAAATTCACTAGCATTTTCTAGGTAGACTTCTCGGTTTACATAATAATGTTAACCGTTATTTTGCAACCAATTATCTTAATCGAGTTTAGCAGTGTATTGTAGTACATCAATAACTATATAGGGCAAGTCTATGGTTTTTTTCTCAGTGAGAAACATTCCTCTAGGAGGCAGGCTGAGCATCAGTCCCAAGACTATGCTATAGCCTATTTATGATCATGGAATACTCTATTCTCTGCTAAAATCAGAGACTCCTCCTCGTATTCTTTTGATAAACTAAATCGCGTTTCGAGTAGTTATCGAGACAAAATGTCACCACTCAAAAACTCCCACTAGCTTGTGTCTCTCACTAGACCCGAAGGTCATGATGAACAAGCTATGTTACCCTTCAAATCTATTACCCTCTCCCGATTGAAAGGAAACTTAGTCATTGTTCCTTTGAGATAGTGTTCTAGACTCGGGAGATAGGAATCACCCTTAGCCGTCGTCGTCTTATCTCTGGATATATGCGCTAATTAATAGATATTGAAGGGTCGTTTATCTTAATACGGAAACCTTTTACCTTTAATAGTTTTAGATGCGTTACACATACCTATTCACTTTTCTTAGTGGTTCCATTATCAAACAAAGTCGAGTCACAGATTCGCATTTGCTACAAATGTCATCTTCACTTTGTTTAAGGGAACCGTAGTATCGAGATGAAAGTGAATCCATTTGTTTCAACGAATCAGTAAACGTAAAAATAAATTTTTTTGTGATATTCAAGGATAGAATCCAAATTCATTTCCTTATATCACTCCCACTATTATAGCCAAATAATCGCCCGTTGTCTACTTTATTAATTGTTATGCACGACTTCCTTGTTCTTCCAAAGAACTAAGCTACCGAGTCAAGTTACTCGGTTTAAGAAAGTCGCTAAGATTCATTGGTTAAGTGATCCAAATCACTTTCCTTATCCTATACTTTCTGTAATTAATTTTTCGGTTTAGCCTCAAAACTTTAGGTAAGATGATTAACACTTATAGACATTCTTTCCCATTCTCAACTTTCCTTACAAGGAAATAGTCTTGAACTAGCAGTTCAATTGAGTACACACTACTCGTGAACTGTGGGATGTCTAATGAAAGCGTTACCCAGTAGGACTAATTTTCTAATAAATTAGAAAAACAACAGATAAAAGCTCCCACTAGTTTATCGGTTCCAAATACCATCTAACTAGCGACACTTTAATTTATGATTCTCTAATTTTTCTATTAGAAAATTTCTCGTGTAGACACTACACAATTAAAATTCACTAGAAGAATTTTATCGTCCCAATCATCTTTCAAACTAACTATGGTTGTCTCTCATTCAACACGAGTGACAGCAGTGACATACTTATTTACTTCACATAAGTCTTAAAGGCTCAAAAAAAATATCTCTTCCGAAAAATTAATCGCGTGTAAGATCAATAAGTACAACGCTCTAGTTACTTGCCACTTTTAACGAAGTCATTACTAGTCAATTTTACACTTTAGCGATCTAGCACCCTGAGAGATATATAAATAGTTGTAAATAAAATTGATGTAAAATAAATCCAAATCATGCACTACTAATAAATTTTAGGAACATAAACTAAGTACTTATAGTCTATACTACCGTTCCAAGGATTTAATCTAATGCCTCAGTGCCGCCTTAGGGTAGGTCAAAGAGGTTTCGATTAATATTGAAGATCATATTGAGAATCGAACATCTCATTTGTGATCGTCAATCACCTTTCCTTTTCAATTGAGGTATTACCAAAATACCCTTTATGAGTGTGACCCTCTTTGTTTGATTTTTAGGTAGACCCCGAGTATGCCGCCTTAGGGTCGGTCAGTGACCCAACGAGTACCCAAAATCCTATCCTTTCGGAGACCAAACCTTGAATTTTGATAGCGGTGAAGGCCTTCCTTAATTGGCCGAAATCAATGCCGGCACGAGGCGTCACCATTCTCTCAGGTTGCTTGTGTCAACAGTAGAGGCCGTGGGGTCGGCTGTCGCCTCTCCCGCTCCCACTCAATATTTTGAAAAAAGTGGTGGGTTTACTGATCACATTTTTGGACTTGATGTTACATTAAGGAACAATAAATCATAGGCCCGAATGTTGTCGGTTACGTGGGCTAGCCCACCCGACCTATTCGTTGGAACATATGTGGCCGTCGGACGGGTCAAGACTAGGGAGCTCCATTGAGCCGTAGTGGCACTTCCGGATGGCTCGACCTTGCTGCACCCGTGCAAACGCCACACGTGGAGGGTGAAGTCGATCGAGCCGTAGCTACTGTTGACCACCCAACCGTGGATAAACCACCTTCGAACCATGTTTGACCGTGATTATCTAATCCTTAAACATCACACTTTCACGTAGACACTACGGAACAAAAACGTAATCTCGTCTAGGTAAGGTGGAATTCACCGAGAATCCAACACCTTAACCACGAGGTTTTGGGATTTTACTCCTTATGCTTTCGCAGAGTGGGATTCACCGAGAATCCATCACCCAACCTCGACGATTGAAAAAACCCATTTTCCTCGGTTTTTACCCTAATTAGTTTCTAATTAATATCAAACAATTAATTAAAACTAATTGCGTGTTTTAAACATACCTAACTAATTCCTCGAATTAATTTCTACATGTATGCATATGGAGTGGAATTCATGATATGATGCATGTCATGGCAATTTTCCGGTTCTACACATACAATTTAAACATGTATACTAGTGCGGAAAATAAACACCGAGATGGACCGTTGGCACCCCCGTATCTAATCTATTAAAAATAAATAACCAAAACACTAACTAGGGTTTACTTCTTTCTAACATAATCTGCAGCTGTTTAAGATCTTCGATGATCGGCAAACCAAACGAACTCGGATCGCGACGAAACTTTCCAGATCTGTTCGTTACTCCTTGGGCTTCATTATGGACGGCTGGATCGGAGCTTTGACTTGTCAATCTTCTCCAGTGAGCGCCCAACTTCTTCTTGAATCGACTTTTCAAAGAAGCGCATCAATGACTTCCCGAGGCCGATTGGAAATCGAGATGAATCCCGATCGACCAAAATTTTTATCCCATCCAAACTCTCCCGTAAATTCGAGGAAGTCACGGGTAGGGTTTCGTGAATCTGCGTTTTTCACATGCAGACTTCTTTGCAAAAACGAACGGATATCTAAACGGACTCCGATCAATGCCAAATTTTGTGGAATTGTTCATCATCTTCAAATCTTGATTTTGACTGGAGAGATCGTCGTTCAACGGTTCTATCAACGGAAAAAATGAAATAACTAAACAGCTACTAAGCAGATCTATTTTCTGGAAATTAAAATTGCAATAACAATAAATTACATAATTTTCTATACTCATATTAACGAATTTTCATCGTTTATATGAGTTTACAATAGATCTAACGGGTAAACAGTGCCAACCCCCAATCCATCTCTTCAACCATAGCAATTAATCATCATCAATGCATAAAACAATAAATAAAATTTACCTACATGCAATTACACTCCTTTAAATCGTTTAATTATGATTATGACTATATAAATCATGGAACCTGGCTCTGCTACCACATGAAGGATGCAGGTTCTTAAATCTAAACGAATTAGATCTACGCGCAGTGGATGGATCACGATTTATATATCAAAACACATAATTAAAGGACTTAAACTACTACAAGGGGGTTTAAGATCATGTTACCAATAACGGGAAGAGAAGTCTTGATCTTCCGATGTGTTCTCCAAACGGCGGTTGGTGGACACCCTTCTTGATACACGAACCTCCTTGATATGCAATACCAATAAAAACTCCAAGTTTTTCTTCAACCAGAAAACCAAGACAAGAAACAAATTTTTCTTCTCTCTTTTTTAGTGTATAGGTCGAAATTTTCCTTGCCCATTACCCTTGGAATAACTCCCCTTTTATAGGAGAGTAAATCCTTGGTCTCCAAGTTTTAATTAATTAAACAAAATAAAAAGATATTTTCCTTAATGACTAATTGTGACATTTATTGACCAATAGGAAATCAAATAACAAGTCATCCAACACAAGAATATCTTTTATTTTCCATAACACAAGAAAATTAATTCTTGTGCTAAAAAGAGACATAAATGGCGCCACACTTAGGGTTTCCAAGCCCACATAAAATGTCTTTTATGTGTATTATATTATTTAGCCCAACTAAATAATATCCATGCATATCAATTAATTAGTCCAGCCAATTAATTATCACTGAGGCCCAAATAACAAGATTATTAGTCCGAATTACAGAAGCCACATCGGGGACCATGGACCTATAAACAGTAGCTCCAATAATTAATTATTCATCGAACAGAATAAGTACATTAATTATTAATTCCGGGATTACGCCACCATAAACCCGAAACTAAACTCTACCGATTACAGATGTATACTTATACTCAACCCATAGAGTAAATAAGCGTCCATTGATATAATCACTACATACGGATTAACCCTCCATAGACTGTCCATTCTGAGTGGGAGGTCTCCGTGAACCCGACTCACAATATCTTATCCTTATTTACCATTAACCCCCTGATGATCAATTAGTACACATATCTGACTAGTAGCTAATTAGTCAAATGCGAACTCCCGGGATCGATCACTTTCTTAGGGCTAACAAATAAGGGGATTGTCTCTCAACTTCCCGCAGGAAGGAATGGATTCCATGTCTGTGAAAATCAGAACTACTCACTCATCCGGAGATAGTGCCAATGAGAAGTGGCTTGGAACACATTATTTAAGTGAACCGTAACTAACACATCAAACACTACCCCGGGACAAGCAGCACCCTGTGATCACCTCCGGATTAAGGTTGATCCATATATGATCATCTAATGATTTAATAAGATTCCTCGATTACGGAATTATACCGAAAATTCGATTTAAATCGGTCCAAATCCTATATGAATGCCATCATATATAAATGCCCCACGTAGGTACCTCTCTACCGACAGTCCGGATAAGACTATCACACCCTAAGGTGTTTCAGGCGCATTATTGGTGTTTTAATCAAGAGACCCTAAACTCGATTAAGTTCACCACGGACTAACGAGCTTTAAGTATATCACCACTAACTCAATCCTCACGTGTAATCCATACACCGAGTTAAGTGGTTACATACTGATATACTTAGGGTTTGCAAAGATGTATTACTTTACAAGCACAAAGCAAGTAATAAGGTGAGATAAATTCTGTCATTCATTATTAAAAACAATTACACAAATTGTCTTTCGGTCAAGATACACCTAACATATACATGGGAGGATTGAGTTAGTGAAGATGTACTTAAAATAAAATTAGCCCGTAGTGAAGTTAATCGAGAGTATCGGGTCTCTCCGTTAACGTGCTATTAATGCGCCTGAACACAATAGGTGTGATTGTCTTATCCGGACTTTCGGTTAAGAGAACCTAGTGGGGCATTTATATATGATAGATATATCATATAGAAATTTGGACCGATTTGATTAGAGTTCACGATATAATTACATGAATCGAGAAGTCTTATCAAATCAATAGATGATCATATTTATGGATATATCTTAATCCCTGAGGTGATCACAAAACCGCTTGAATCGGTATGAGGTTTGACTTGACGGTTAAGGATTACACCGAGTCATGATCCGAATTACCCCATCTTGGCGTTGTACCTTGGATTGAGTGAGTAGTCTGTGTTATCGCAGACATCCCGAAATCCATTCCTTCCATTTATGGAAGTAGATAAACGCCCCTTTATTTGTTAATCCTAGAAACTGATCGATCCATGGAGTTCATATTACACTGATTAGCTACCAGTGAGTTATATGAATTAATTAATCACTAGGGGGTTAATGGTAAATAAGGATAAGAGGTTCTAAAAAGGGTTAACGGTAACTTCCCGATTTAGAATGAACAGTCTTTGGAGGATTAATCCATATGTAATGATTATATCAACGGACACTAATTATCATTCTCGTGAGGAGATAAATATAATCTTATAATCGGAGGAGTGCAGTCACGGGATTATGGTGGCATATTCCTGTGATTGATTTATCGAATATAATTATTCTGTTCGTAAGATAATTATTTATTTGATTTATCGGAGCCGCTGATTATTAGTCCATGGTCCCCGACGTGCCTCCAATATAGCATAGCTATTCTCGGACGACGAATCCTAATAATATTTATTTAGTTCTTATTAGAATTAAATTAAAACGATATGTGAATTAATTGTTTAGTGGACTATTAAATTAGTTGGGCTAAATAATTAAATATGTGAAAAAGACATTTTTCATAATCCTGGCCCAGTTATTGTGTTATAGCCGAAAATTAATATTGACTAGGTCAATAAGAAGAATTTCGGCCAAAGCATGCTTAATGAACAAGGAATTAGTTTTCTTGTGGATTAATAAGACATGTGCACAAATATTTATTAGATAAATATTTATGGTAAGAAATATAGATAAATATTATTCTAGATTTGTTCTAGAATATTATGGGATTATCTTTTATTTATTGGATTTATTTATTTGCAAAATAAAATCCTTGGAGAACAAGGATTACTCTCCTATATAAAGAGAGTTCTTCCAACTCATACACACACATAAAATTCGACTTCTCCTCTTAGAGAGAAGAAGTAAAAATTTCGGCCAAGGGAGTAAGAGCGGAAAATCTTGGAGGTTTTCCGGGTAGCATATCGGGAGGATTCGAGACGAGGATTTCCTTCCACCGGGAGTTGCTTGGATCACACGTGCGGAAGATCGCGGTGCTCTTCACATCTTCTTTTGTTCTTCCTATTGCGGTTCTTCTACTTGGATTTTGAGATCTAAGAGGTATGTTCTACAACCCCCTTGTAGAGTAGATCTAGTTATTTTATTACGTGTAATTTATAGATCTAGATCCTTAAATCGCTTCCGTTGCGGATGATATTACTAACACAACGCCATGACAAAGAACTCAAAGCAATCTACTATGCATCTCACACATTAAACGCAGCTCAGCTTAACTATGCCACCACAGAAATGGAGCTACTTGCTGTAATCTTTGCATTGGACAAATTTCGATCTTATCTCGTCGGTTCTAAAGTCATTGTTTACACCAATCATGCTACATTAAAGTATTTGTTGAGTAAGAGGATGCAAAACCATGTCTACTCAGATGGATTCTCTTACTTCAAGAGTTTGACATTGAGATTAAAGATAAAAATGGTAGTGAGAATGTGGTAGCAGACTATTTGAGTCGTATGGAAGTTGTTGAAGAAGAAGGAAAAAGACAAGAGATTAAGGATTCATTTCCGGACGAACAACTCCTCATGGTTGATGCTCCTCCAACTATGCAACTCATAAAAGCTGGTAACCAATGGAGAGCTCGCCATGGTTCGGTAATATCATTAATTATTTTACTTGTGAATATGTTCCGTCTCATTGGACATGGCAACAGAAAAAGAAGTTCTTTTATGATTTAAAATTCTATTATTGGGAAAAACCGGACCTTTTTCGAAGGTGTTCGGATGGCATAATTAGGAAATACGTGCCCGATCATGAGATTTTAAGTATCTTATCCTTTTGACATGATCGTGAGACTGGCGGCCACCACGGAGGGTGGAAAACCGCCTACAAAGTATTGCAATGTGCTTTTTATTGGCCCACACTATATAAAGACGCACACCACTATGCACGATCTTGTGAATCATGTCAAAAATGGGGAAATGTTTCTAAGAAACACGAAATGCCTCTCCAACCTATATTGGAGTGTGAATTTTTTGACGTTTGAGGCATTGACTTCATGGGCCCTTTCACCCATCATTTGGTAAGAAATTCATCCTGGTAATGGTTGATTATGTATCTAAATGGGTCAAAGCTCAAGCCCTTCCAACTAATGATACCGGAGTAGTAATAAAATTCCTTAAAAAGAATATTTTCACAAGATTTGGTACTCCTCGGGCTATCATTAGTGACAGAGGGTCACACTTTTGTAACCGACCGTTTGCCAAAGTGATTGAAAAATATGGTGTGAAACATAAGATTGGTACTTCGTACCATCCACAGACGAGTGGCCAACTCGAGGTATCTAATAGAGAGGTGAAAAGAATTATTGAAAAAACAGTCGATTCCAACCGTAAAAATTGGGCAGAAAAATTAGATGATGCACTATGGGCATACAGAACGGCCTTTAAAACACCAATTGGTTGTTCTCCCTATAGACTAGTTTTTGGCAAGTCTTGTCATCTTCCGGTTAGTTGGAACATTGTGCCTTTTGGGCTATTAAATTTCTTAACTTTGATCCTAAGGCCATTGGTGACCATCGATTACTCCAACTCACAGAACTTGAGGAGTTTCGCCTTGATGCTTATGAGAACGCCCGAATCTACAAGGAACGCACAAAGTCTTTCCATGATAAGAGAATCTTTCATCGTGAGTTCCATGTGGGTGATCGAGTGCTCTTGTACAACTCATGTTTGAAATTGTTTCCAGGTAAACTTAAGTCTAGATGGACAGGTCCATTTTTGGTAACTAAAGTACATGCATCTGGAGCTACGGAATTGACTGATGGAAAAACGACCTTCATAGCAAATGGTCATAGATTTAAAATTGTCATTGAGGAAGAAGGAATCCCTCCAACTCGAGAGGTGATGTTCCTTACTGACGCCCCTACCAATTGAAGAATGAGATCGGGTACTATCCTTCCTATTACTCATTAAGCATTTATTTCCAGTTTGTCAGTATACTTAATTGCTACGTGCTTTGATGAATAATTGATGGGAGTATCCTTTTTTTGATTAAGTATAATAATTATCAATATCCTGGTAAATTACGTTTGTCAATGGAGTAAAAATAATAAAATATATATATTTATATATAAATATAATAAAATAGAAGTAATAATAATAAAGTAAGGGATTCGTATAAAATAACAAAAATATGTATCTACGTGATTTTAGTTTATCAATTTGAGGTTATTATAAAAAAATATCTATCTATATCTATATATATTAGAAAGGATGATTTAACCCAATTACCCGTAATTTTGACCCAAAACCCGCTTTGATCCGGCTTATACCCGTAGTTTTTTTTTTTTAAATGATAACAACATACACGTGAATCTTTTAGTCGTGACAAACACGGGATTCACGATCATAGCCGCCTCAATTTCCGCTTCAAATTCAAATGAATCTGATCCCATTAACAATTTCTTATCTAATCTCATCAAACTTCCCTCAACAGCCTACAATTTCGGGAGGTTGGTTTCTAAATGTACCCGGATTCTCTAGGTATCCGCCTCAATTTCTTTTCAAATGGTAAAGTTATGCATTTTTACGAATATTAAAATTGATAGTTGTGCATCCTCTGTAATTTAACGATCTTATATTTGGGATCGAGATCCTTTTCAGATTATTCCATTCAAGTGCTTCAAGCGATTTCGGGAAGTTTGGTTTCTAAATCCACCCGATTCTCCGGGTATGCGCCTCAGTTGATTTTCAATTGGTAAAGTTCTGTGTTTTAATGAGTATTAAAATTAATTATCTGTGCATCCTCTGTAATTTATCGATTTTATTTTTGGGAGAATCGTTTTCAGATTATTGTAAGGACGACGATTTCCATTCAAGTGCTTCAAGCAATTGTGCAGAATAACAGGCAATCGCCGTGAACGGTATGTTCGTTTCCATGATTCATGCTATAATAATTTCAGAGTATTTTATCCGGTAACCAACTCTTCCATGTTGATCTGAATTGCTGAGAAGAACCGGCAAACAATGTGAAAGGTATGTGCTTTTCCGTGATTCATGCAGTAATATCTTCACCATCTTCATTTTTTTCAAAGCACTTCCATTAGTTTTCATCTAGGAACCAACTCATCCGTTTCGTGTTCATGATTTTTTTGATTTGCAGTTTCATTTAGGGTTCTGCCTCTGACGCCTATAAGTGATATTTGGTGGATAAAGGATTTGGTTTCGTGCATTTACCATCGGTAAATTTTTTTTCCTTTTGGTTATGCACTTTTGCGTAAACATGTTTATTTTTAATTGTTGTCAAATTCATCTGGGGATTTTTGTTTTTGTGCACTGACTATTTCAAAAATGCTCTTTCTGCTATGTCAGCTATGTCTAGATGATATGGATATATTTCTGTGTAGGTGAGTTTTGTGATCTTATATATATATATATATATATATATATATATATATATATATATATATATATATATATATATTTTCTATGTAGGTTGATTTTTTGGATATTATATTGGCATTTTTTTGTGATTTTACCTTGGTCCTCCTACTGAAGTTCTATTCAATGCTATGGAATGCACCAAGACTAATCTAGAATTAACACGCCATTTGCTTAACCTCGCCACTTCAAAGACATCTCTCCTTATTATTTTTGCTGCAATTCTACGGAATCCCAGCGCTTCCACAAAACTCTCCTCAGTCCACATTATCACTTCCAATTTTTTTGAAATTTCATATAATAATTCTCCCTAACTCAACGCTGTCAGTTGCAGCCATCGTTGAACTATTTCAAATTTGTAATTGTTATATTCATTATCTCTCCATAATTCTCGGCAATAGATATGCAACACTTTCATCGATAAGGTACCTATTTTTTTTGGATGTTGGGTTTTAGACTGTTTGATCAAATGATGCATTGAAGCGCAATACTAAAATACGGTTACTATTGGAGAATTAATGTGGAACTCTTGCGTATCATTTGTAGCGATGCAATGTTTACAAGCGCCAAAACCTACAGGTCTTTATTAATCTGTTTCTCCCCTTTACCGTTAGTTTTCTCTTCAGTTGTACTCCTATTTTCATAAAACTGAAAGGAAACACATCTATTTTGTATTTTATGTATTATTTTTTGAGTTTAGTTGAATTATTGGTAGATGGGGTGACAGCAGTGGGAGTTGTAGAAGAAAGAGGAAATGGGAAGTGAAAGCCCGTGTATAATGATTACGGAGTTCAAAGTATACTCCTGTTTATATTGGATGGTGGGTTTTTCATTTTTACCAATATGGTTATGAATATCGTATGCAAATCGACTCAGTAATGATGAGGTTAGAAAAATTATTTTCATGCAATGGGATCCAAGAGTTTCTCTTATGCAAGGTAAAAAACATCGGCTTTACTCATGCGCTATTCATGTAAATGTGAATGGAAGTAGCTCATCAGATGCTGGTAATTTCTTGATTGCTATTGACGGAAATAATATTGGGCCGCATATCTTGGAGGCCAAGTCACATTAGTTAGGGTTTTCTATATTGTCTTCCCATGTTTACCCCTATTGTATCTCTATATAAAACAATGGTTGTACTTGGATTAAAATCAATGAAAATAACACACTTTTATGTTTAATATGGTATCAGAGCTCTCGATACTCATCTCCCATGTTCGTCCCTCCTCATAAACCCTAAAATTCTCCCACCCTTCTCGTCAGCTTCAATGGCTTCCACCACCCCATCAACGCCGCAATCCGGCACCTCTGCTCCCTCCTCTTCTTCCTTCTCCTCTTATCCCACCTTCACTCCTTCCTCTACAATCCACATAACCAAATTGACTCGTCAGAATTATCCCCTTTGGCGTGCTCAACTCCTACCATATTTACGTGGCCAAGGTGTATTAGGATACGTTGATGGATCCATCAAGCCGCCGCCTGCAACCACCGTAACAGATGGTATTACCGCGCCCAATCCAGCCTTTGATCATTGGCTCAAGCAGGATAGCCTCATCCTCAGCACTATCACATCCTCCCTCTCCGATGACGTTCTCTCTCAAGTTTATCATGCTTCTACTTCAGCCGAGATTTGGAAATCTCTGCAAACTAGCTTCAGATCACGGGCCTCGAGCCCACTTGCTCATCTTCGCAAAGAAACTTGCATCCACCCGCAAAGGCACACAAACAAAGATCGATTATTTTATGACCTTGAAGCGTATTGCCGATGATCTAAGTATGGCCGCCATCCACTTAATGATGAAGATTTAATCACCTACCTTCACATTTGGTTTGGGGCCAGAATATAACTCCTTGGTCACCTTGCTTTCTACCCGATCTGAGTTAACATTGGATGAAGTTTATTCCCTTCTCTTAACCACAGAAGCACGCCTTCAACATCTTGACTCGCCTGCAACCGCTGCTCTTTCCGGCGTCTCACCTGCCCAACCGGCTGTTAATCTTGCTGCGTCTTCCTCCCCCTCTGGTAATTATCGGGGCCGCTCTCCGTCCAACTCACAGCAAAATCGGGGGCGGGGGCGTGGCTCCTCTCGTGGACGTGGCAATCGCAACCCACCGCCTCCTGGTGCTATTCAATGTCAATTATGTGAAAGACATGGCCACTCTGTTCGTGAATGCTGGTATCGCTTTGACAATACCTTTAATCCGGCTCCAACACCTTCGAATCGATCGCCACGACCACCTCAGGCATATGCCATGATGCCGCAAGCTGCCTCTACTTCTAATGACTGGATTCCGGACACGGGTGCTACTCACCATGCTACGAATAATCCTCGCAATTTAAATCTATCCGCAAATGCTTATGATGGGCCGGATAATTTGCACATTGGTGATGGTACAGGTTTGAATATCACCCACTTTGGCTCATCTTTATTATATACTCCTTCCCGTTCCTATGTCCTCAATAATGTGATTGTTGCCCCTTCTCTATTTAATAATTTACTTTCTGTCTCTCAATTTGCTCGTGATAACTCCGTTTTCTTTGAATTTCATCATGACTATTTTCTTGTGAAGGACTACTCGGGCCTCGTCCACCATCGGGGCTTTCTTAAAGACGGCCTCTATCATTTTTCAAAGTCGTTCAGTCACTTTCCAGTTCAAGCTTTGCACTCCAGCCGCACCAATGTCTCTCAGTGGCACCAACGTCTTGGTCATTGTTCGTTTCCTGTTTTGCGTCTTTGTTTGCGTCAGAATAATATCTCGGCCCCTTCCACTGCCCCTACATCTATTTGTGTTGCATGTCAAATGGCTAAAAGCCATCGCCGCCTTTACTGCTTTGCGCCCTTTACTTCCTTACGTCCTTTGGATTTAATTTATTCCGATGTTTGGGGCCCTTGTGCCGAGGATTCTATTTATGGTAATAAATACTATGTCAGTTTTTTGGATGATTTTTCTAAATTTTTGTGGTTGTATCCTTTGCGCCTTAAATCTGATGTTGAAACTATTTTTATGCAATTTAGTGCCTTAGTCGAACGCCAGTTCAACACAAAAATCAAAGCCATTCAAACTGATTGGGGTGGCGAATATCGTCGCCTCAGCACATTTTTCACTTCCTTAGGCATCGAACATAGACGCTCTTTCCCCCACACCTCTGAACAAAATGGTGCCATTGAGAGACGTCACCGCCAAATTGTTGAAGTTGGTCTTTCTCTCCTTGCTCACTCTTGTCTTCCTTTGCCCTACTCGGGAAGACGCGTTCCTCACTGCCACTTATCTCATTAACCGCCTCCCTACACGCGTTCTTAATAATCGCTCTCCCTATGAAATGGTTCATCATCGTCCTCCAGACTATTCTTTCCTTCGTGTTTTTGGGTGTGCTTGCTGGCCACATCTTCGTCCTTATAATAATCACAAAACCGACTTCCGTTCTAAAACTTGCATTTTTCTTGGCTATGGCCCTCACCACCACGGCTATAAATGCCTTGACCTAAGCAATGGCCGTATCTATATCTCCCTCCATGTCGTATTTGATGAATCTTCCTTCCCTTACACATCCACTTTTGACACACCTACCTACACCCAAGACTCCATCGTCACGCTTCCCCCGACACTTGCTCTTCCCGTCCCTCCACCATCTCTCTCCTCCCCACCTGTTCCTCAGTCATCTCTTCCTGCACCGTCTCCTACTCCTTCTGCACCATCTCCTACTCCCTCCTCGTCTCCTAACTCGGCCTCCCCGTCTCTGGACACCTCTGTGCCCTCTCCACCTCATCATATCATCACTCGATCCAAAACAAACTCTCTTAAGCCAAAAGAGTTACCTTCTGATTTCGTCCGCTATCCCCTTCCTAAAGCCTACTCCGCTATCCATGAACCATCTGAACCCACTACCCTGACAGAAGCCCTTAAAACCCGTGAATGGAGGGATGCCATGCGAGATGAGTTCAATGCTTTGGTTCACAATGATACCTGGGATCTTGTGCCTTTTTCCCCACACTTGAATGTACTTGGTAATAAATGGGTATTCCGTATTAAACGTCATGCAGATGGTCACATTGAGCGCTATAAGGCGCGACTTGTTTCTAAAGGCTTTCATCAGGAAGCCGGTGTTGATTACTCGGATACATTTAGCCCGGTTGTCAAACCGGTCACCATCCGTATTTTGCTTTCTCTCGCGGTTTCTAAAAATTGGGTTGTTCGGCAGGTTGATATTCAGAACGCATTTTTACATGGCTTTCTTTCTGAGGATGTTTACATGCAGCAACCCCAAGGGTTCCGTCATCCCGACTTCCCTACTCATGTGTGCAAACTCAAGCGCAGCTTATACGGTCTTAAACAAGCCCCTCGGGCCTGGTTTTCTCGCTTTACAGATGTGCTCCGCTCTTATGGCTTCTCGGCCTCGAAGGCCGATACCTCTCTCTACATATATACGCAGGGCTCTCACTCTGTTTTTGTTTTGATTTATGTTGACGATGTTCTTATTACAGGTACTTCGGGTGCTCTAGTTGATGCGACCATTTCGCATTTGTCTTCCCATTTTCCGGTTAAGGATCTTGGGGTGCTATCTTACTTCTTAGGGGTTGAAGCCCTTCGGACCCCTGACGGCCTCCTCTTGAGTCAACGAAAATATATTCATTCCTTGTTAACCCGTGCGAATATGCACTTGGCCAAACCATGTGTTACTCCTATGGCCTCTAACCTTCGCCTAAGTCGTACGGATGGTCAACCCTTTGATGATGTCACCCTTTATCGCAGCATTGTTGGTGGTTTACAATACCTCAGCTTCACTCGCCCGGATATTGCCTTTGCTGTTCACAAAGTCTGCAAATTTATGCATGCTCTCCGCACTACTCACTGGATTGCTGTTAAGCGCATCCTTCGGTATCTTACACATACTATTGATGATGGCCTTATTTTTCGTTCTACCTCCTCTCGGCATCTTCAGGCCTTCTCTGACGCCGACTGGGCGTCTGATCCGGATGACCGTCGTTCTATTGGCGCCTTCTGTATCTTTCTTGGCGATACCCTTATTAGTTGGCGATCTAAACAGCAACAGACAGTTGCGAAAAGTAGTACGGAGGCTGAATATAAAGCTCTTTCTCACGCCGCGGCTGAAATGCAATGGATCACTGCCCTACTTGGTGAAATGCGTATTTCTCTCCCTCAAGCTCCTACCTTATGGTGTGACAACATTGGGGCCACCTACCTCACGGCTAATCCGGTGTTTCATGCTCGTACTAAACACATTGAGATCGACTTTCATCATGTTCGAGAACTAGTGGCTTCGCGCAAGCTTCAAGTTGCATTTATCTCCTCTAAGGACCAACTTGCAGACATTCTTACCAAACCCCTTGGGCATGTTCGCTTCGCCGATCTTAAGGCCAATCTCCATGTTCACTCGGTTCCCATGGGATTGCGGGGGCGTATTGACGGAAATAATATTGGGCCGCATATCTTGGAGGCCAAGTCACATTAGTTAGGGTTTTCTATATTGTCTTCCCATGTTTACCCCTATTGTATCTCTATATAAAACAATGGTTGTACTTGGATTAAAATCAATGAAAATAACACACTTTTATGTTTAATATTAGAAAAATTATTTTCATGCAATGGGATCCAAGAGTTTCTCTTATGCAAGGTAAAAAAACATCGGCTTTACTCCTGCACTATTCATGTAAATGTGAATGGAAGTAGCTCAGCAGATGCTGGTAATTTCTTGATTGCTATTTTCTCAAAGTTATATCATCTACCTCTTTTGCTATTGGTTTTTGAAGCATTAAATATAACTACTGAACAAGGATGCTCCCCTGCTTCAATATGAGAAGGTGACCTCTTTATCTTTCTTAATTTCTTAAGATTTTGGTTTTTATTTGTTTTGGTACGTCCCTACTAATAGTTGGTGTTTTGTAACGGGAGTTTGGCTGTTTTGGTTTGGGATCCTATTTCTTTTATTTATATATTTTTAACTTAAATATCATTCTAACAAGTGCAAGTTGTTAAATTTGTTTGACTTTTTCTTAACGTTTTATTGTATTTGTTGCGAGAGACAATTTGTTCGCTTTTATATCAAATAATCGGAATTGTGAACTCTGATTAGCGTCTATAGCAATTGCATGGTATGTTATCACAAGTATACTTAACTTACCTAATACGTTATATCATGATAAAAAACTTCAAAAACTACAAGTACTATTGTTATATTTGCTTATCTATTGTTATTATACACGTGTCTTCTTCTTCTTCTTTTTTATCATATTTGAAAATTTGATGTTGTGCTTATTCTTCTTTAAATTTCTATATATGGCAAACTGAAGAGTTCCATTGATCTAGCTTTCTAAAATTTCCTCATTCTTGGTCTATCAAAAAATTAATTTACAATGCTTTGAACTTGCGGATAATGAGATAATGGTAGGCTATGAACTTTATGTTTTGTATAATTAAACTTCTATCATATCATCGAATCATTAAAGATTACTTTAAAGTATCGTGACTTTCATATTGTGAAGTGGCGATCTTAGTCGCCTTGCTAATTATACATCCACATGTGTAGTATCGATGTATGAGAACTTTTGGTATTTATATATGATTCCGTAAGAAGATTATTACAATAAAGAATGCCCTAGATGATCCCCTCGCCATGGGAAACTTGACAACAAAGGCGAAGGAGTTAGGTTGGGAATGAAAGATCAAGCTCGTGAGATGGTCTTTAATTTGACGCCATGTTGATAACCTATGCATTTCATGGTTTTATTTTCAATAAGCTACTTTATTTTTTTGTGAACGGATGCATCATAATTTTCTTTCACTCTCAATTTCTTATGCGAGAACTTCTCTGCTAAGAGAGTTGGAAAAGGATGATGATTGGTATGTGATTTTTGCTTGGTGGTGTTCAGCTTAGTATAATTGTGCATACTGGTGGGTTTTTGCACAATTCCATACGCAATGTCATATATCTTATTGGAAGGAGACTTCAAAACTTTGGGGAAGTTAAGCGATGGATCAAATAATGAATTGTCGATGATAGATATATACATCATCTAAGAAGTATATAACACCAACTTAATTCGAATAGTATGCAGCGAAGAACCGGGCAATATAGGATTGAGACAAAATCATGTTGTTGTTAAGGTGGACGGTTAGTTATTTATGCATGGCTTTGGTGATTTTGAATGGTTGAAGAAAGGGCTCGCCTAAGGATGTTGATGTTGATGTTGTTATGTGTGCATTGTGAATATAATGAAGATTATTAATGTAGGTGACATTTGTTTACAAATAATAATATTTCATAGTTTATTCAACAATTATGTTTAGATGGATAACATATATGTAGTTTAAGTTTCTGTAAGATGAATGATTATAATACTAAGATAGACATATATGCTCCATCCACCTTCTTTGTGGAGGAAAAATGCATTTTTATAAGGTTTTGTGTTGTCTTTACTTTAGTAACGCCTGTGAATGGTTATTTACTAGAGAAAAAAAAAAGTATGATGTCGTTGTACTTGGAAGAGGTCATAACGCATGATAAGTAACCTTATTCACTTTAGTTGTAGCCTCTTGGATGGTGGTGGTTTTCATCAAGATGCTTATGTAGAGGATATTGTATATCTGTATTTTGATGATAATTAGTGAGGTCCCGTGCATTATGCACGGGTAAAATGCTAGTATATATATATATATATATATATATATATATATATATATATATATATATATATATATATATATATATAAAATTAATAAATGAATAGTAATAATTTTATAATAAAACCGTTCAAATCTTTTCACGGTGTACGCCGTGTATGAATCCCGGTCTACGCTGGGAATTTAATTCAAAATTAGAAAGATCCCTCCAATTGCCAGTGTACGCCATAGATACCCGGTCTGTGCCGGCCTACTCAGTTTGAAATCAGACGGTTTTTTCTTTTCTTTTTTCTCTCTCCCGCATAACTCCTCTCCTCAATCGGCTCATCTTCCCCATTATTTCCTCTCCATTACACCTCTCCATCATCTTCACTAATCATCCATCCCTCCCCCACAATCTACCTCATTTACAAAACACTTCTCTTCCTCCTAAATTCTTTTTATTTCACTCCACTTCATCACCAAGGAAGCACACCACTTTGTTTTGTTCTCGGATAGGCGGCTCCATCTTCTCCGGTGAAGCACCATAAATTCCGGCCATCTATCACCTCTATTCAGACGAAATCAACACAACAACATCATACAAAAATTTGATCTTCTACTTCCTAAATTCTTATTCAAAGAGTTATTTTATTTTTTTGATTTGAAAATTGCAGTTTTTAATTTTGTAATTATGTTTTGTTCATACCACTCTCATAGATGGCCGAACCCTCCAACCCTCGTAGGAAGAATACCGGTAAAAAATGAAAGACTGGTCCTCCAATTGTCGTAGTTCCAGTTCATGAGCCCCGCCCTCTCACCGCCGGGGAAGAGGCGGTCTCTTTTCGAAGAACCGCAACTCCGGCTGCCCTTCACGCCTATGATAATTATTTTGGAAATTGTAACCTTCTCCTCGAGCGCAGTGTGGACTTCAATTCCCTTGGAGTTGAGTTCGTCAGATTTTTTAGTGTCGAAATTGGTTACGGATTGCCAAGCCGCGCACCAATATTATCAATGCCACAATGGTGGCTGAATTTTATGCTGTCCTTGCTACTGTTGAACTGGTAGCAGACGGACCATTAACTTCAGTCTCCATTCATGGTACGGTTGTCCCGTTTACCCCTAAGGTTATCAATGTCTTTTATAGAATCCCGGACATACCTCGTGAACAGGATTATTTCGAAGTTTGGAACCTCAGCACACCTAGTATGATGCAAGCTCGAGCTTTTGAGGCTCAGCGTCATTTTGATCCATCCACCACTTGGATTGAAAAATAAATTTGGTGGATGTATCAAAGATATGCGAGCCCTGCAGCACTTCTTAGGCCATAATGTGAGTCGTTCACGACATCTTAGAGCCTAAAACTACCCTAATGCTTGTATAGCCTGGGCCATAGTTCAACATATTCCAGTTGATTTAGGAAGGATTATTTTTACCAGAACCAAAGAATTCGCGGTAAAAGTCCTCTCGAGCGAAGAATATGCCATTTCCAAATTTGATCTCTGCGCTTTGCATCCTAGCTCGCGTCCTGTTCTTCCAAATTGATAGACAAATGTCACCCGAGCCACAAATTATTGGCCCCCGTCTTGCCAATCTTCCAGCTGGTCACATTGATTATGACAATCCTATACCATCTCAAGCACCACCTACCACTCACGTTCCAGTGGCTAACCCCTTATTTTTCCCTCTCATAGCATGTTTCCTATCCAAAACCTTGCTCATGAGGCTCGGTTCGACTTTTCGAGTCTACATTATCTGCCATTCAGGGTGGTCAAGCCACTCATGATGCTAATATGATCTTCGGTTTTGAGAGAGTTCGGGAATGGGCTGAAAATATTCGTATTGGTGTCCGGGGTCAACGAGCTTTTCTAAGAACTATCAACCCGGGTTATGGCTAGATCTCTGATACCCTTGATAAATGTCAGTCCGATCCTTTTATTTTACCTACCTGGATTTCTCCTATACCACTTTGTACCTCCCAGGTCTACCCTAGCCCCTAGTGGTATGCCCAGTTTTGTGTCTACAGGTACAGGTACGGCTGCATCTTTCTCTGGTGGCTTTAGCATTCCGTCTTCTTTATCCTCCATCACTGCCGGCTTGACTACCATGGGCTTAGAAGGTTCAGTGGTCATGTCCACTACTGCGACTGGTGCTCGTTTTGAAGCTTTGGCGTCTGTCGCCGCACTCTCTGACCCGATGCAGTTTTTGAGCAATCTCAATCCATCAGATTTCCTAGACGCCGGTTTGATCAATCCAGTGAGCACAGTAGCTTGGAGTGGTGCTGAGTTTCGAGACACTATTCAGAGGCATAGGATGGAAGACTCAGAGACGGACTCGGACTTTTGAAGTAATCTTGTCAAATTTCCTATAATCTATGAGTTATTAAACTGCGGTATATGGTTTCCATTTCAGTTTAAATTTGTTTAAAAAATATGTTGGTTTAATATTTTGTTTTGTCGAATCGGTTTGAAACATTTTGTGGCACGTTCTTTTTGATGCACTCTTGGGGTAGTGCACAAACTATCTTTTATTAAGCTCTTTGCATTGAATAAATTTTGCATTTCTTTATATTATTTTGGTTAAGTTTTGGCTAAAAAGCATGATTTTGGTCTCTGTACGTGAACTGGAAATTCCCGGTCTACGCCGGCTACATACCGGTTTGCGCCGGAATCTCCAGCTGTTTTTTTTGTCATTTTAGACCAGTTTGCGCCGAAAAAATACCGGTCTGCGCCTGCCTCTATTACTTCATGCCGACCTGATATTATCTCTGCATATTCCTTTATAGCCTATTGAGTACCTAGTAAATGACCCGGTCTGCGCCGGTACATCCCGGTCTGCGCCGGCCATACTATATTTGGACCGACCAGAATCATTCTTCCATTCTATTTATATCCACTATCAAAAACACCAACTTCACACCAACTTTTCTTCACCTTTTCTTTTCCTTATTCTTGCAGCCATGGCTTCACCATCAACACCATCCCTTTCACCCCTTCATCCCCAAACTCAGTTGTTTCTCAGCCTGAACTACCATACCCCACCCTGCATATCATGGATTACGCCTCCAAAACTGCACGTGATCGCTTCTTCTCTAACTTTTCTCACTCACCCATCCTTATTGAAAAAGGCCTCAACATGAGGAAAGTTAAAGATTGGGGAGAAATTCGAGTTCTGTGAAGAGGTTGGGAAAGGTTTGTTCGTGCTCCCTGTGGACGTATCAATATCACTATAGTACGAGAGTTCTATGCCGTTCTATCTGAAACACCCTCAATTGATGAGACCACCTCAGTTTCTATCCGAGGTGTTTGGATTCCCTTTACTCCTACGGTTATTAACCGTGCCTTTTTCATCTCAGAAGAGCAAGTTGCTATTCACACTCACTATGAATGAGCATGGCGTTTGGACACCGTGGCTGGATTGGTTTTGAACTGTGCTGAAGCTACATATGCCTTATTTCCTGGTGCTCCCCACGAACGTGATATGTCAGCCTATAGCTTGTCCCCAGAAATGCATGCATGGAAGCATTTCATCAATTCCCGTGTTTTTACGACAGAAGATTTCTCTCAAATCAACGATGACGAGCTCTTGTTGCTCTATGATATCTCTGGTGGTGATGCAATTGATTGGGGTGTACTCATACACCGTGTTGCTGTCTGTTTCGCACTGTCCCGGACCAACTTCCGTCAGCCATTGCCTTTTGCATGGGTGATATCTCATCTCTGTAATCATGTTGCTGGAATTCCTATCATTTCCGCGGATGAAGTTTTTCCGTGCCGCCGTTCTCAGACTGCGTTGTTACCGGTTGACATTCCCGGTGGTTCATCTTCTGCTGAGGTGGGGGATACTGATTAAGTTGGTCGTTGGTTTCATTAACTTCTGCATACCTTGATGGTTGATCTGGTCGTATTTTATGTTTGGTTGGTTTCGTTGTTTCAATCTGGTTGTTGTTTTTCAGTTTGTAAGATAACAAATAATGCCATTGGCACGTCATGAATTTCTTGCGCTTGCCTAGTTTGTATAATATCTAAATTATCTAAATAAAATCAAGGTTTCATGTTCAATTTATTTTGTTTTGTTCACGATCTTTTATTTTTGTATTTCACCATTTTGACCTGATTCATAGCTCTCTGTAAGTGTTATACCATACCCGGTCTGTGCCGGAAATAGTCTGGTCTACGCCGTATATACCGGTTTACGCCGTGGCCATTTTTCACATTCCATCACAATTTGATTATAAATTTTCCTTATTTTTCTAACCACTTATTTATTACTCATTATTATCGAGACGATGACAGTGTGTAAGTGGGGAGTGGAGGCGTAGTTAGTCTAATAAGGAATAATTTTACTAAAACACTTGAGAAACGCTTAATTTTGATAAACTTTCGAGCAAGATTAGTAGAAAAAAATAATATTAATCACAACGTTTAGTTTTGCGTTTAATGGAATAAAATTTTCAAAAAAAATGAGAAAACTTCAAAATTAAGATACATTTCATCTTGCAAATCTCTGTCAGTAGTGTGAATCCGTGGAACACGTATATTCTAAGTTTTTTGTTAAATAGGCAAACTTTTGTGAAACTATGCATACATGTCTTAGTATCAGCTAGAACTTAGGTTTGATATCCTTTCGAGGCAAAATAAAAAGGTATTTGGAGTCGAATTTAGGGATGACGGTCCTGGCATTTCTTTGACTTAACTATAGCCAAATAGCCGTCCCGAACGTAATTTCCACCTGTCCCCGCCTCAGCCTTTGTAGAGTGGTGAGACCCCACTCGAACTAGCCATTCGTGATTAACCTTATTATATCCGACCCTTAACCTAATTTTGGTCTACATTCCCTTGATGTCCCGCATGATTAGCAAGTTTCTGTGTATTGTGCGGAGATAACTTTGGAAGATTGAACGTTGGATAACTTTAGTGGCACATAGATGTGTTGGTATCTATCAAATTCGGAGACCGTTATTGCAAATTTTATTTTCGATTGAAAAAAATATATTTTTTTTTAAAAGGATACGTATTAGGAAGCCAATTTTGGAGGACGAGTTTAAGTAATTCAAGTTTGGGTGACAAATCAAATAAAAAGACATTTCATATCTTATGTTTATTGTTGAGAAGACGTCTTTTAACAATTATGCGAGAGAATTGGAGTTGTCAATTTGAAAAATCAAGAAAAATTGAAGGTATAAAGTTTGTTATCTTGCATTTGTTCTCTTTATATCCTTTTCTTCCCTTCGATTAGCCAATACCCGAGCCTAACGTTACAAACTGGCAAGTCCTACCCGACCTATCTTTCTGATTCCAAGTGCCTCGATTAGTGGAGATTGGTATCACTCTTAAGCCTATGGTTGGTATTTATTTAATTCTGTATGCATAATTTCTCGATTGGTTGAATAAGTAACAAAAGTAGAGAAACGATCGTCCACACACTACACTACTATCTTAGATAGCCGGATAACAAGTAATCTTTAAATTTTGATTGGATGGATCATCTTGTTGAAACATTCATTTCTTAGCATTGTATAACTAACGGTTGTGGTTTTTAATTATTTTATAGCTTCTTTGCTCGAGGACGATCAAAGGCTAAGTGGGGAGTGGTTGATGTATGTCAACTAGCTAACGCATTTTGATATATTTTGAATCCCATTTCTTAAGTTTTAGTGACATTTTTATATCAAATATAATAAATATCGTAATAATATAGCTTGTTTCTGTAAATAGTAGAAATAATAAAAAACTTACTATTTTGAATTATTTGGAGGCTTATCAATCTAATTTTATTATCAGATTTACTCATGATTTTTCTCGTTTTGTTTTGTACAGATACCACACAGCGAAGTCTTGAAGTCGTGACAATAATCCCGACAAATCAAAATTTCGATTATAAAATCTTTTATGATTTCCCAAAGATTCGGCCAAGATTTGGAAATATTAGACCTGACACAAATCCGGCGTAGACCGGAACATTCACGGTCTACGCCGGAATATAGCAAGATTTGACAAATTTATCACATTTATGGCGCATTAATGGCACTGACATTTAACAGAATGACAAGATTCCGGCCCAAACCGGGGGAACACCGGCGGATGCCGTGAATGGACGGGTGAATTATTTCCATATCCACTATTCACATACAGAGACGGTTTTCTATATATAATTGGCATAGCACAAAAGGAAGGGGACTTGGCCATTTTTTCCTTTCTATCTTGCAGGCAACAACATATAGGCTCTCAAGCCAATAATATCAAATATCATTCTAGCTATTTCAACATCATTATAACCCTTAGAATGTTGGCATAAAATTGTGATAGTTGATAAGGAGAAGCTAGGCTTTTGGTGCAAACTCAGTTGATGATCACCGGGTACGAGAGCAGGCTGTCCTTAAGCTAACTCAACGGTTGTAACCGGTAACATTCTAATATTATTTTGTACTGATAAGCTGATTATTATGAATGCTAAAATAGAAATATTAGTATTCGTAATAATGAGTGGCTAGACTTGTAACTAGCCAAAACATGTAATTGAACTATTTTGATCTCTTTTGGTTGATTGAATGATGATTATGTGTTGTAAATTTTATTTTTGATTGTGTTGAAGCCTTTTCTACTTGTATTGATTGTTAGCTTGTGTTGGAGTAATTAACCAATATTGGCACACACACTTAATTGATACCGAACGGATATATTAGGTGTGAGAACGAGGTAGAAACCGGAAGGTAAAGTTGACCGTTGTCGGAGTTCAATTTCTTATCTGGGGAATGAACTAGTTTGTATTCGTGATTTTATCATGTCAAATCATTAGGTTTAGGGCTCTTAAACCAAGGAGGAAGCATAGAACAATTTCGTACACTCGTATGAGGGGAAATTGTTAGAATAGGAGTACACCGTTTCACACACTTGGACACCCTTAATAGACTGAATTAATCACATCCTTGAAACTAAAAGAGACTGTAGTTCAATGAAATTGTCTTGGTTAGTACCTTTATTAATTGTTAATTTTATTAGTAATCAAGTAACATAAACTATTACATTTCACAAAATCTATGACGTGAGATCAAGATATAATAGCTAATTGGTGTTTAACCACAATTTATATTGCGATTCCTGTGGAGACGACCTTGTTCACTGTACTAGACTACAATTTGGCCCGGTACACTAATTTGTTAGATTGGAACCGTAGGAAAGTCCACATCAGGGAACACACTTTCAGAATAAGCTTTCCTCCAATATTCGCTGCTACAATACCAAATGCAATACTCGTAGTCGTGCTTCCCTATGTGCTTGGCCACAACAACAGCATGATAGCATGGAAACCTATCTAAATTGAATTTCTTGCATGTACACTTCCAAACATCCAACTCAACAATGTAAGTCAACATAGTATCATTGTCAAACACTTCATACGTAACGGAAGAAATTACATTAACCTTGAACTTCCGTACTCTGTTGTATCCTTTTGTCATTTGTTCTTCTCCTTTGGGAGTGAACACAGTAGCACATTCTTCACCACGTTTACTTCATTCACCAAACCACTGCTGTAAAACCTCCCGGATACGTTCAAGCAAACCAACTATTGAAAATTCCCGAGCACATAATAACTTGCTGTTTAAAGACTCGGCATGGTTAGTTGTCATTATATTGTACCCTAAACCCTTTAAACTGAGATCTAGACCAAAAAGGAAATGATGCTTCTTTCAAATACTCGTCAAGTTTATCACATATTGCAGATAATTTTTCCCAGTGCACCTTAAACTCTGAAATTGTATAGGCCTTTGCAGCTGGCATAAAAAACGTCGACACATTGCGACCAGGATAACAAGTCCTAAATTTGTTTGGATGTGATATACACAAAATCCATGGTGCGCATTCTCAAACACATTACTGAATGTTGTTTTGATAATGTCAGCACGATCAGAAATTATTGATAGATCGCCGGTGTCACTTGTAATACATTTTAAATTTGAGAAACCCCAGGTCCCGAATGAATGTTTTCAGAATCAACAACAGCCCACACAATTGGAAATATTTGACCATTTCCATCTTCACACGTTGCCAGAAGTAGAACCCCTTTGTAACGCATTTTTAAATGTGTTCCGTCCACAGAAACGACTGGCCGCATATACTTGAACCCCTATATACTTGCACCAAATGCCATAAAACAATATAAAAACTCGTCGTTTCCTTTAGTTTCAATCTCCGTCACAGTTCCTGGGTTTATGGCCTCCAACCTATGAAAATACTTAGGCATTTTTCAAAACTCTTTTTGGAAATCCCGAACCAATGAATTCGCATAATGCTTTGCCTTGAACGCCTTGTGATAACTAATCTCATATCCAAACTTTGACATAAAATCAATCATCATATCCCTCGGAGAGTAAATACGGTTGGCGTCTTTAAACTTCGAAAGTATCGGCCAACTAGCTTGTAAGAAGCATGTTTGTGATCTTTCTAACGAAGCACAAGTGGGCAAGTATGCCTACTAGAATACTTTCGAACTTCAAAGCGTTTAGATGCATCAAATTTGCTTGCTCGCAGACGCCATTTGCATCCTTTTACTGCACATACCACCACATAGAGCTTTTGGGTGGAAGATTGCGTTCTAAACTCAAAATAATACTTCACAGCTAACATCTCAACCTTAAATACCAACAACGATTTGTTTTTAAACAAATCATTCACATGAATGTCTACATCTGCAGGAATGCTCACATGAGGTACACTCACATTACTTGGAACAATGATACCATTTGTGGGTTCCGTTGCATTCAAGCGATCACAACCATTCGAAGTATCAACATTTGTGGGTTCCTTTGCATTCAAGCGATCACCACCATTCCAAGTATCATCATCTGTGGGTTCCGTTGCATTCATGCGATCACCACCATTCGAAGTATCAACATTTATGGGTTCCGTTGCATTCAAGCGATCACCACCATTCAAGCCATCATCATTCAAAGTATCCATGTTTGACGTTTCCTGTGAAACTAAAAAAGCATCTTCACCCATATGCATTAATAATGAATCTTCAAATATCTCATTAACCTCAAATCTATCAACACTTTCTCTTCCTCTATCAAAAACCTCTTCTTCAACACATGCCACTTCACCAACATCCATTTCGACACTTGGTTCTTGAGTTCTCGATTTCAAAGATGTCTCTTCAATACAACTTTCTCTAATTGCAATAACATCAACATTTGATTTTTGAGTTCCCGAATTCAAACATGTCTCTTCAACAAATCTTTCTTTAATCGCAATAACATCAACATCCATTTCAACACTTGTTTCTTGAGTTCCCATCACATAAACTACAGGATCACATGATTGTTGACTTTCAATATAATTTTGAACATGTGTTAATTCCACTTCAATATCAGTGTCTTTTTCTTTTCCCTTCTCTTTCAAAATAACTAATAACAAACCTTTGTTTAGATCACAAACATTGAAGAACCATCTCACAAGCTTATCACAATTAAGTAGCATCGGTCTAGCTTTACTAACGGGGACTCTTTTTCACCTTGTCATACAATCCATCAAATGAAATGTTCTTTGGAAGGTTTAAAATAGTCGTCACTTCGTCTGTTTCACATCCTACGTACTGCCACGACCAAACACCATCATCACTCTTTTCAACCTCAACCAGGTAACAAACATAAAATGAAACTTCTTCTGAGTCTTTCTTAACCATGACGCACCGGATAATAGTAATGCTTTAGTTCTTCAAAATCTTCCTGCTTTAGTTCGATTCAATACAACGATTACAATTAAATTACGGATTAAAAAAGAACATGACTGGATTTAAAGGCCCCGTTTCGTCTTTCCCAAAACCCAAAAAAAAAAAAAAAAAAAAAAAAAAACTAAATTCTCAATTCACCTTCTTTGTTTGCTAATTCGAAGAACAATGACACCAAACATTTATAAAAATCAATAAATCAACATAAAATACCTTCTTTGTTTACTAACCGGAGCTTCATCATTAGACTGCTTCGTCGTCCATGTTCTTCAGAGAGGAGTTTCGTCGTCAATGTACTTTCATATAATGCAACAACTTTGTCGTCAACTCAAACTTGCTATCTTCGTCAAGGGAGAAGATGGAAGTGTTAAGGAGGTGGGGAATGACAGGGTGAAATGGAGGTTTTTTTTTCTTCTTCTGATTTTTCGGCTTATATCAGGTCGGGTGGGTGGGTTAAATTAGGGTTGGGAGATTGGGATTTGGGAGAAAAAATAATCAGGAGTATTTTCGGAAATTAAAGGACTGGGTCAGGTTAAATCCCCAATTATAATTCCGAATTGGGTTTTAGAGTTTCAAGGTGGAATTAGGGATTTGGAGGAATTAGGGATCGGGGGCATTTTAGGCAACTTGAGTGAAAATGTTTGATAGGAGTCTATTAGGTAAGAACTTGTTCCCAAAAATTTATATAGAGTTTTTTTTTCAAAGAGACTTCTTAAACACATGCCTCTATTTTAGGTGATGGGGATCAAAGAATCTCTGCTCACCGAACTTTCTTGTGACTACCTCAAAAATAAAATAAAATAAATAATCCCAACTCCATTTTTACATATTTAGTACTATTTCACTATTTATAATCGGAAAATATTTGTGTAATGAGGGAATTTGAAGTGAAGTGACGGGTGAAACGATCAAAACCACACAATTTAAATACAGAATAAAACTCAGAATAAAGCTCAGATGCATGCGGTCACACTCTGCCTCTCACACCGTGTGTGAAAAGGAAAATTATTGGGTAGTACATACCTGTGCCATGACACATGAGAAAGCAAGACGACGGCAGACCGTCGATTTTCAAACTGAATTTAAATCACAGATATACAAGATCATTTCATCAGTCACTTCACTCAAAATCATCTCGCTACCCAATAATTTCTCGTGTGACCAGACAAGAATTACCCTTCATTACTGGGTTGGGATCACTGTCCGATTTAGGTTATCTAATTTGATTATCTAAGAAAAAGCTACGTAGCTTTCGCCAGTGTATTTTTTTGGATTTTTTTTTTTTTTTTTTTTTTTTCATAAATATTCTTCCAAAAATAAGATATACATAAAACTACGTAGTTTTTACTTAGACACCGAAATTAGACACCCAAATTAGACAGGTGATCTCAACCCTTCATAACATCAGTAGTTTTACCGTGAAGTGTCCAGTCATAAAAGAGTTCGGAGATCTCCGGCGTGACTGACACGACTCTCTTCCAACTGCACTATTAAAAGGAGAAGGTGGAGGTTTAGATCCGACGCCGGCGAGTCCTTTAGGTCAAGCTGCCAGCATCCCGGTGATCTTCTCCATATGATCCGGTTACGTTTTCCGATGATGATTCTGCCGGACTTTGATCTGAAGCTAAAAAAGCTCACCGATCTTTTGCTAAATCCAAATCCCCTATTTCTATAATCTCCCCCCTCATCGTTTCCCCTCATCAGTTTCTTCTTTTACTGTTAAGATGAAGAAATTGAGGAAGAATTAGGTGTTGCCGGAGTGTTTACAACCTCAGATGACTCCGGCAGTTGTTGCCGGAGAAAGTACATGCGGCGGTTTTGACTGGTGGTGGCCCGGCAACAAAGAAGGATGCGGCGGTGGAAGCGGTTGTTGAAGTAAATCGCAAATATCAGACGCTGCTAAGGAGTAATAGTGACAACCAAACATGTCCATGAACTGTAAGGAAGAAAATTGAGTATCTAATAAAGTAAAAACCGCCGGAATTTGATCGGAAAATGTCGAATTAGCCATTGAATAGCTATCGGATTTCCATTCCCCTGCAAAGCCGCCGGAATCTGATCGGAAAATGTCTTATTAGCCATTGAAATTTGAATAGCGCCCTATCGGATTTCCGTTCCCCTGCTTTCTTGTCCATTGCTTTTGATCTCAAATCTCAATTTCGTATATTTTTCACATACAGCTGAACAGAGAGCAAAAATAGTAACAGCTGATTTTATAAAAAAAAATGGTTTTGATTTGAGAGAAAACATTGAGAACGGAGAAAAGAAATGGCTGCTTATTGATTAAAATCCTGATCTTGCCTGGTTAGCTCTTTCAAATCCAAATCCAGCATTCTGGAGTAACCGGTAAATCCAATCATTTTTTTTTTTCAGTAGATCGGGTTTCTTTAGTTGGTATTGTTTTTACTGGTTTTAAATTTGCTTAAAACGTGCCTTCAGTATCTGTATCTGCATTTGTGTCTCATCTGTTTGAAGTTACAGGTGTAAACGATTCGACATTTTCTTGTCAAGCCGTTCAACCACTCAAACACTGATGCGCTTGTACTTGAGCTCAAACCGAGCTCGTTTGAGTATGTAAAAAATTTGATTGAGATTAGCTCGATTAAATTCTAATTATGTTCATTTTAGCTTGAGTAGGCTCATCAAACGTTTTTACGCATTTTCATGCTCGAACTCAGAGGTCGTGGAACTCAAATAAAATGTTGAGCTTTAACGTTATTTGAGTTTGGTAAGTAAAAAATACAGAAGCTTCTGAACATTCGAGTCAAGTTTTCAAATGCTTGAGTTTAGCACGTAAATATTGATGAAATGCTTGAGTTCAGTTAAATCATGTTTGACTACTCGGCATTTCATGAGTTGAGCGTCGAACTGCTTGTGAGTGTCTCGGTTCATTTTGCACCCCTAGTTTGAACTAGCATATCAATAAGTTGTTATAGTTCTTCAATTGTGTGCTGTTTGTGCTTTGTGATCTGATTTCGGGTTACATTTAGTTTAGTTTAGTTCATGGGCCATCAATATAGCATAGAATCGTTATAATTTGGTTTCTTCTTATTCATAGGTGCTCTATAAATCGATCACTATTTTTATGCATATGTTTGATTATTTATTTAAAACTTTCAATTTCCTATACTAACTCCAGGATTTACCCGGAAAATTCTATCCCGAGAGTTTTTCACGCATCGTTCGTTGTTGTGATGGATGCGTACGCGCGCAAGTAAACAAATTAGTTTTTGTTTTCTTGCACGTTGCCGCACATCCAACATGCGGTGCACGCGATAAGAGCGCGGGATAGAATTCCCGATTTACTGACCATAAATCTATAACCATCATTAATTTTATATTTATGTTTGACAGTTTGCACATCTAGGTTTTAAGGTTTTTTAAATCTGTTAAGCTGTGATACCCCATATCTCATTAAATGGTATAAACGACATTTTACGATTTTGTGTGTAACCCGATAATTTTAATGGGTCGTGTTTTATTAAAGGAGAGTGGTTTAAAAAGACGAAAAGAGGGAAAAAAAAAGAAGAAGGAATCAAGACAGATTTGCTGCACTGTTCATACTTCATAACCCCAAATCCACGGTTTGCTGCTAACCTCAAATCCAATATTTCACTATTCCACTGTTTATATGTTTTTTTATAAAAATGACCCCAAAAAAAAAGGTTGAAAAAAAAGATATATTCGTTTTTATAGTTGAATACGAAAGAATTTAAATCACAGTGGAATAAGGGCATGCACTTTTTACCTAAAAAAATATTTCACTGCCCTATTTTCTATATTTAAATTGTTCTTTTTAACAATAAACATTTTATTAAATAGATAAAACAAAGGTAATTGTTAAAGAGTATTTACGGTATTTTAAAAGTGTTACTTTTAGTAAGGGCAAAACGGGAATCGTACCACCTTTATAAATACATCTTTCAACCCAAAACCCTATTTCATTTCATTTCAAGAGGGTGGCTCGGCTGAGAGAGAGAGAGAAACGAGGGAAAAAAAAAAAGAGAAGAGAAGAAGAAAAGAGAAGGAGAAAGAGTGTTTTCACCTTTCTGATTAATCTGACCGTTGGAATCACAAACCAATTATACCAAAATGCTTCCCTTGAAGAAAACTTAATTTTGGTACAAGTTTTACTCCGATCGGGCAAGAGTCTCGAAAACCCATTTTCTTGGTCTAGATTTGTTCTTGAGTTTTTCTTAGTTTTTTTATATTTAAAAGATTGTAGTAATCGTATAACTTTGTTTTGAGTGATTCGAAGTGAGTTGCTTAGATTCTTGGAGCGTTTCTTGTGGATCTAAATCTTCTTGGAGTGTTCTTTGAGCTTTTTGGTGAAATCATAGGTAAATGGGTGTTCAACAAAATCTAAATATGTTATTCTGGTGTTTTGATGTAGCTTTTCATTTCAAGCATGTTTTTGAGTAATTTTATATCCATTTGGCTTGAATTTCATGTTATATTGGTGTTTAAATAAACATGTTGTAGAATAATTTTCGTATTATGTTTGTATGGATTTGGGGTAGATTTAGTGTTAAAATGGTGAAGAACACATGAAATTCGATCCTTGAATGTTGGCTGATTTTCTAGGCAAAAATGAAATAGAGAGTTATGTGGAATGTTGTAAAGTCAAGTTACGTGTTCTTGTGGCTTTGGCTCCGCACCGTGTCTCACGTGAGCATTGGAACACTCTACATTTGACCTTATGTGATGTTGACTTGAGTTCAATGTCTTACTTGTAACATGACGAAGTTAAGGGTTCGGTTTCTGGTGTGGAGAAACTCGGGATCACCGGAAGCCTTATTTCTTAGCCTCATGGGTATTAGATTAGACTCTAATATTTCGGTAATACCTTTATTGATGAAATGCTTGAGTCAAGTTTTCAAATGCTTGAGTTTAGCTCGTAAATGTTGATGAAATGCTCGAGTTCAGTTAAATCATGTTTGACTCAACATTTCATGAGTTGAGCGTCTTGAAGTGCTTGTGAGCGTCTCGGCCCATATTACACCCCTAGTTTGAAGTAGCATATCAATAAGTTGTTATAGTTCTTCAATTGTGTACTGTTTGTGCTTTGTGATCTGATTTTGGGTTACATTAGCTTAGTTTAGTTCATGGGACATCAATATAGCATTGAATCGTTATAACATTTGTTTCTTCTTATTCATTCATACCTAATGGAAAATGGAAACAAGAAAAAGTAATAGGTGCTCTATAAATCGATCACTATTTTTATGCATATGTTTGATTATTTGTTTGTTACTTTCAATTTCCTATACTAACTCCACAATTTACTGTCCATAAATTTAAGACCATCATTAATTTTACAGTTATGTTTTTTTTTTCATAACAGTTTGCACATATGGGTTTTAAGGTTTTTTAAATCTGTTAAGCAAACCGTCTAATGTCCAACTCTCAACCTTGTTACTTTGGTTTAAGTTAATGTTACCTGCAAAAAGAGAACAAAATGTTTAAATTACGCCGTTCACATTAAAGGGTCAGCACATTAAGTCATAAAGACATCATACATTTTCTCATGCAGTCAATTAATCGGCACGATCTTCACTATATATCCATTGGAGTATTAGATTAAAATTGTTCTCGGTAATGCTTCTTTCCTCACATTCTTTGGTTATAGAATATTAATCATAAGAAATTCCCGCTTCACCGATGAACAAGTGCGTCCACACGCACACACACAAATAACCTTCAAGTTGGGTCATTCCACTCACCGATGAACAAGCCGAGCACACACACCAAAAATTCATAAATTTCATTTTTGATATGTAGTGTGATGCTGTGAAAGAAAAGTAAAGACAGAGGGAGGAAAAGCTGGTATAGTTGAAGCGTATGTAAGACTAACAATAGATATTTGTGGAGATATAATTTCTATATTTTTCAGCTTTATAATCCTTGTATTGCAGAATATCCATTAATGTTTTTGATTCATTGTTCGTATTGCATGGATGTGTTTCCGTGACTTGGATACTAACAATGAGTGAGAAGGAATTTGCTTTGTTCTACTCAGGGTAGAATCAAAGGCGTCTACGGTATAGATACTTCACCGAAAAAAGTGCATGTCCGTGCCTATAAGTTGATCGAGTTGTTTCATACCTGCTTTGTCACCGGAAGTGGTCGAGGCCAACAATTTAAAAATGTTACAAAAGAGTAAGAAACTTCTTGCCATTGGAAAAACTATGATTTGAAAATATTACAAAAGAGTAAGAAACTTTCTTTTATTGGAAAAACTATGGATGAAATAGCAGAGATTGTCGCTGACTTGATAGACCGCATATTGAGACCTTTATTGATTGTGTGGACTTTGTCCTAGTCAGTGATATATCCAGTACGCATGGCGTTTATGACGTACTTATTCCACCTAGCGAAAATGAAATACCTATTCATGGTAAAAGTAGAAAGTTCATCGCTGTAAAATCGAATAAGAAAATTTTGTCCTGAGCTTCGGGGCCCGTGTCTTTGTCCTAGTCAGTGATATATCCAGTACGCATGGCGTTTATGACGTACTTATTCCACCTAGCGAAAATGAAATACCTATTCATGGTAAAAGTAGAAAGTTCATCGCTGTAAAATCGAATAAGAAAATTTTGTCCTGAGCTTGGGGCCCGTGTGCAGATCAATATCTCAATGAAAAGTCGAAAGACTTGTTTTATTGCTACGGTAGTGGAGGTAATCTCTATACGGTAGGCTTAAAGTGCAACTCATTTGGTTTTAAACGTTATGGCAACCTCAGCACCAACAAAGAAGGAACCAGAGGGCAAAGAAAAGTATTAGTTGCATGTATTTTTCTAGTAAGACTTCTCAATAAAAAGATGAACAAAAATGCAATTTATAAAAGTTCTTTTTGTGTGTATGCGCGTGCACTTGTTCATTGGTGAAGTGGAAAGACCCGGCTTGAAGGTTGTTCTGTGTGAATGCAAGGAGTCTTTCTGCTTTTCTTTCACATATTACTGCAGACGCAGGCTCCTGAACCTCTGGAATTTCTCATTCGATTTTACAGCGATGAATTGTCTACTTTTATCATTCCATGAGTACTTATTTCATTTTCGTTAGATGACATAAGTATGTTATAGATAGCGCTTATCAAGTCTTGGTCAGTCAGTAGCACCAAGAAGCACAAAGTACACACGATCTTCCTAGATGCATACACTAAGGACTTAAGATGCGGTCTATCAAATCAGCGACGATCTCTGCACTTCATCCATTGTTGCTTTTTAAATTGAACTGGAAGTTCTTTTTAACATTTTTTAAATTGTTGGCCTGACCTAATTCTGGTGACAAAGCAGATATGAAACAACTCGATCAACTTAAAGGCACGGTGATGCACCTTTTTCGGTTTATCATCTACTATCGCAGACCCCTTTGATTCTACTCCGAGTTCAACAAATTCCTTCCCATTCATTGTTAGTATTGAAGTCAGGGAAACACTTCACTGCGATACGAACAATAAATCAATAACATTAATTGATATTCCGTAATACATGGGATTATAACTCAATATACTAATGCTATGTCTATATATATCTATTGTTAGTCTTACATACCTTACCTTAGAAGCTTCAATTATACCAGGTTTTGCATTCGAATGCCTTTGGTCTTCTTCTTCTTTCACATCATCAAATTTATCATGACTAATATTCTATAACCAAAGATTGTGAGGAAAGAAGCATTCCCGAGAACAATTTTGATCTAATACTCCAATGGATATATAGGGAAGATCGTGCCGATTAATTGACTGCATGGGCAAAGGTATGATGTCGTTATGACTTAATGTGCTGACCCTTTAATGTGAACGACGTAATTTAAACATTTTGTTCTCTCTTTGTAGGTGTTTACGACGCACTTCAAAAAAAAAATCTGAAAACACTTCTATTCTGCGTGTGTGAAGCAGTTGATGGGCCAATGATTGAAGAATATGCTTGTAAGATACTAGAAATGAACTAACAAAATCATGCCTATATTTGCTCCCCAACATCTGTAGAAACAATAATTAGATTATAAGCCACTTTGTAAGCAGGCTTAGATATGAGAAATTTAAAACTTAAGTAGATCAGCGTTTATATTGCTATAAAGTTACAGTGACAGACCATTTCTTTCCATATCCGTCTCTTTCACTTACTCTAATAGTGACAGCTAGGAAGTTTCAATGAACATTAACCGAAATGGAAACAAGAAAGCAGGAACCGTCAAATGTAACTCCACAATAGATATAACTCCTGATCAATTGAGGTGATTGAAGATTTGAAGTCAAATAATGTGTTCAATTCTATTATTCTTGTGTAATTCTGTTTTGAATTACAAGTGCCATCTCAACTCGATGATGTGAGCATACAATTTCAGGAGCTCTGCTTGTAAGATGGTCCGGACTTTAGTTCAACTCATGAGAACTGTGGATAAGATGCCGAACGAGGTATTTTTTTTAGGAGCCATTTAGTTGTTTGTATGCGACCTCTATATATCTTTGTAATTGTACTAAACTTGGACATGTTCTGTTTCAGCGCATCATTCTGATGAAGCTTTTCTACTATGATGATGTCACAGTAAGTTTAAGGATCCCCTCTGTGTAGGGAAGGGCTTAATTTAGGCCTATTAGAATTTTTAGGAAAAATGTGTACTTAAATGTTGGTTTATGTTTGCAGCCAGCTGATTACGAGCCATCATTCTTCCAAAGCTGCTCAGAAGAGGAAGTTGATAATCCTAAGACTAAAACTCCTCTAAAAATGGAGGTTGGACACCGCAACAACAAACATTTAGTGTTAGTTCTGAAAGTAAGTTTTAAGGTATATATAAGGCAGTAGTAGAAGGCACAAAATCTCAATCATTGATTAACTAGTAACTATCAATAGTTCTGTTGGAATTTATGCAGGTTAAGAGTGTTCTTGCTCCTTGTGAGGCTGAAAATGATGAAAACCAAGACGATGTGAGTTTGCTTATGGATTCTGCTTTAAGAGATGAGGACATCTCATCTGAGAGTCTTGTATGAGCGTTAATATTTCCGTTGCTTTTAGTTTTCTGATTTGGCAAGAAAATCAAAGAAACATTACTGCTGATGCTCATGATAACTTATTAATTTTTTCAGGCCAGTAATTCAGATGACGACCGTTTTGTATTTTCTCTGGCGGGTAAAATGCGGCTAGTCAATTAGTTTTCTTAGTATTCATTCATTTATTTCAATAATTATATAATCAATGCAATCATCCGTTGGTAGGTAAGCAACAAGAAAAAGACAACAGTGCATTGGTTGACGACGGTAACTTTTCTTGTTATTGCACATTGGGTTAAATTTCCATGTAATTAGTAATAATATATTCGAATTCATATGCTCAGAGAGTACTTAGGATCCATCGAAAGATGAGCTGCAATTTGGCCAGGTGAAAGACATGATCAGTTCTCACAATGGAGGAACTTTGCCCAAGTAATCTTGTTATTTCATGATTATGTCTCATTTTTCTCATTATCTGAATATGTCACATGAAATTGCTTATCTTAGAATTGGTTTTTCTACTTTTTTTTGGTGTTTGCAATTTGTTAAGTAAAATTTTAAGTGGCACGGTTCTTCATATGACTGTATTTGGAACATTATCAGCTCATTCCCTATTTGTGTGATTGAATGTGACCTATCTTTTTTGCTTGCTTTGACCTTCTTATTTCTGATTAGAAAATCAATATAGTCCGTTAATAAGGTTGTTATTAATGTAATATCGATTAGCTTGCTTCTAGGGGGAATGGCAAAAGAGGGACGGATGACAAAGTTTATGGTTGGGATAACTTGTTGTCCCAAAGGTTTGGCGAAAATGACCCATATTACCATAAGGCTGTTGAATACCCAATTTACCCTTACAGACCCAATTTAAAATGCTACCGGTGACTTCTTACCTCCTGAATCCTACCGCCACCACCCCCAACCTAATCTATCAATTTTCCGCGCCAAATCGCCCCAATTTACCTCTCTCTCAAACCCGACCCGTATTTCCCCATTTCCCCATTTTTAACACTCAATTGGCGACCACACTCCTCCGTTAATATCGTTAGAACCTCCCATTTTCACACCTCCATCGTGGATCGGATTAGAAGTGAAGTTGAAGATGAGTTCGTATATAGAAGTCGAAGTCAAGCTCCATTGTCGATTGGATAAGAAGCTGAAGTTGAAGCTGAGTTCGTGCATCGGTTGAAGAGGTGAACGAATCCAGAATCCCTCCAAAATCCGTCACGGGTATGTCTTCTTTTTATTAGTTTTTTTAGGATTATTGAAGTAGATGTTAGTATTGTAAGTAATGAAGTGGGGAAGAAGATGCATTGAAAGTAATTGAGAAGCTAAAATTAGGATGTTGGCTTGTACAAACTTCCCGCTTTGACTAACTTTGTTAGACATTTGTTGTTTCCATATTGCTATTCTTCAACCACACCACCCCTGCTATTCTTACACCCTGTTGTTGGTTTATACAAAAACAAGTTTGAAGTTGTTATCCTCTGTTGTTTGTTTTTGCCGAAATGATTGTATTGAATGGATTTTTGCGGGACATTTTTTGATTCGTCATGGTTAGGACACGCAAAGTTTCGATATTTGTATGTTATCCTGTTGAGTTTGAGAAGAATGTCGTTGGTGATTGGGTTTGGAAGTATGTAGGAGATGAAAAGGAACAAGTGACCAAGCTTGTAAGCTTGAAAATAATGATTCCATATAACGAATTGTATGAGATGGTGAAAGTAGATTTGAAAATTGATACAGGTTGAATGATTTTGAAATGAAAGTCATGGCTCCTATTAGTAAAGCTTCACCAATGGTAATTGATTGTGATAAGGTTGTGGCATCGTTCTTAAGTGGTTGTGATCCAAAGAAAGATGTGATATTGGTAAGTTTGAAAGCAAAGGAAAACGGAACACAATTTGATGGAGAAACAAGTGTTCAAATGGAGGAACCTGATTTTGGAACCCAAGAAACAAGTGTTCAAATGGATGTTGGTGTAAACGATGCGGTAAATGAGAGATTTGATGGAATCGGGATCGATGAATATTTTGAGAGTATAAAAACTGCTCATGTTCATCACTCGTGAAGATAGTTTCCTGTTGTCCTTGGGTGCGGATGCAATTTTAGTACCTCAAGACCCCTCAACGATGCCATGAATGAGGAATCATTGAATGGTGTACGTGTTTATACAAGTGATGAGATTATCAATCCACATTAAGATAATCGATAATATGTTTTTTATTGTCTTGCTTTTAATAAATGTAATGTATTATCTGTAACGTTCCTATAATTTGTCCATTTTATTGTAATATTCAATAAGTATTGTATTATTATATTACGTTTCATTCACTCACCATCAATTTATGTTGGATAATCCGGTCAATAATCGTCAAAAATTGGGTAAAAGCAATTATAAATCGTGGAAATCGGGTAAAATACGACGAAAAACCGGTCAATAATCGTAAAATCGCAAATACCGGTGAATGCCGTTCATAATTGATCAAAATTAGGTCTAAACCACACAAAATTAAATCAAAACCGGTAAAATTGGGTAAAAGCAATTATAAATCGGTGGAAATCGGGTAAAATATGACGAAACCGGTCAATAATCGTTAAAATCAGAAAACACCGGTGAATGTCATTCATTATTGATCAAAATTAGGTCCGAACCAGGACAAAATTAAATCAAAACCGGTAAAATTGGGTTAAAAGCAATTATAAATCTTCAGAAATCGGGTAAAATATGACGAAACCGGTCAATAATCGTTAAAAATCAGATAAACCGGTGAATGTCATTCATTATTGATCAAAATTAGGTCCGAACCACCCAAAATTCGCCAAAACCGTAAAATTAGGTTAAAAGCAAAGATAAATCTTCGAAAATCGGGTAAAATTCGACTAAACCGGTCAATAATTGTCAAAAACAGTAAAAACCGGTGATGGTCATTCAAAAATCTGTTGGTATAAGAAGTAGTCAATACTGAGACCATAACATCAGATCGGATCCGAGATCCTCGGTCAAGGGATCGTGTTGGTATAAGTAGTCAGTCAATACGACCATAGCATCAGATCGGATCCGAGATCCTCGGTCAAGAGGATCGTGTTGGTATAAGTAGTAGTCAATACGGACCATAGCATCAGATCGGATCCGGAGATCCTCGGTCAAGCGGATCGTGTTGGTATAAGTAGTCAATACGGACCATAGCAGCATGATCGGATCCGAGATCCTCGGTCAAGAGGATCGTGTTGGTATAAGTAGTCAATACGGACCATAGCATCAGATCGGATCCCGAGATCCTCGGTCAAGGGATCGTGTTGGTATAAGAAGTAGTCAATACGGACCATAGCATCAGATAGATCCGGAGATCCTCGGTCAAGAGGATCGTGTTGGCATAAGAAGTAGTCAATACGGACCATAAAGCATCAGATCGGATCCGGAGATCCTCGGTCAAGGGATCGTGTTGGTATAAGAAGTAGTCAATACGGACCATAGCATCAGATCGGATCCGAGATCCTCGGTCAAGGGATCGTGTTGGTATAAGAAGTAGTCAATACGGACCATAGCAGATCAGATCGGATCCGGAGATCCTCGGTCAAGGGGATCGTGTTGGTATAAGAAGTAGTCAATACGGACCATAGCACTGTATCGGATCCGAGATCCTCGGTCAAGGGGATTGTGTTGGTATAAGAAGTAGTCAATACGGACCATAGCACTGTATCGGATCCGGAGATCCTCGGTCAAGACGATCGTGTTGGTATAAGAATCAAACAATTACAATTATGACTAATTTTTTTAATCATTAAATTAGTAATCAATTAAATTATCAATGTTACTCAATCTTATTCTAATATTTTTTTTATTGATTATTATTATTATTAATATTATTCTAATCTAAATATATTTTTTTAATAGGATATATCCATATAAGTATATATATTGTTTTAAAAAAAAAATCTAATCGCCAATCATCTCCTCTCCCGGGGGAATCCTTCTTCTTCTTTCCAAAATTTCGGTTTTCCCTCCAGCGCGCTAAATCTCAAGCTACAAAACTGAATAACTGTTTGAATTTCGAAATTGGGGATTTGGTTAACTTGTAAATTGTTGTCTCTCTCATCCATTCTCCTCCCATCTCTCATCTCTCTCATATCTCTTTCATATCTCTCTCTCTCCTCAAGAACCCTAAATCGAATTACAAGCTAAAGAACTCCACCTAATTGGACCAAGAACTCCACCTAATTGGACCAAGATTTCCCGGTATGAATGGATTCATCACCATCCCATTCTGTAAGTCAACTGAAATTAACTACTGTTGGTTATAATGCTGTCATTTGGAATGTTGAATTCATTTCCTTGATGAATTGAATTTATAAAGGGTGTTTCCAAGAATTGTTTTTAAAGGGTGTTAACAAATGTTGGTAGTCCATCTCTTGAATTGTGGTTTTACTAAGTTTATGTATGCTACTTTGTGGTGTAATAGTAATTCAATTATTATGCCATTGATAGCCGTGTCCTCACAGCTTTAAACATTGTTGAAGTAGATGTTAGTATAGTATGTAATGAAGTGGGGAAGAATATGTATTGAAAGTAATTGAGAAGCTAAAATTAGGATGTTGGCTTGCACAAACTTCCTACTTTGACTAAGTTTGCTATACTTTTATTGTTAGCCATATGGTTCAACCACCCCAGTCCCCCTGCTATTCTTACACCCCTGTTGTTGGTTTATACAAAAACAAGTTTGAAGTTGTTATCCCTCTGTTGTTTGTTTTTGCCCGTAATCATTGTATTGAATGGCTTAATACAACGAATCAACAAATCATTGTATGGATGTTCAATTTGTGGCGTTAATTGAATTTTATTTCATTCGTAATTCAATGCACATCGATACAATTCGAGAGAAATTCAACTCTTACGCCTTGGCGACAAAAGGATGTCTTCAAAATGGATCAAGTGGAGATCAATGTCACTGAGCTAATCAAAGGATGCACTGAACGTTTTGATGCACATGACTGGGATAAAGATGCATTAATTGTGAAGCTAAGGCGTGAGAACGAGGCCAAGGTTAGGATGTTGGCAATTATGGGTTGTGTGACTATGTATCTTGTGTTCATGTTGGTATGGAAGTGAAATCTTGTATGACTATGTATCTTCTTTTGGGATTTATTTTGAAAACATTAATGTTGCCTTGTATTCTACAAACCTTCACATGATCAAGTGTGCTTGATGTTTTCCCCTGGTTATTGCTATTCTTCAACTCCATTCATGTGAACATCTCAATAATCAACAAAAAACAAGTTTGAACTTGTTATCATGTCGGTGCGAAAAAAAAACTTAAATCAACAACAAATACAACCTCTTCATGTTACAAAATATTTGAATGAAACAAGACAACACACATTATACTCAAACATTATGTTACAAAGTATTAGAAAGAAAAAAGCTCACACATCATACTCAAACATTATGTTACAAAGTATTAGGAAGAAAAAAGTTCACACATCATACTCAAACATTATGTTTAGACAACACATCATACTCAAACAAGTTAAAACACGAACAAAGGAGAATACAATAGCTGTTGTTACAATTAACTCCATTCACATAGCTTCCAACGAATCAACCTTTCTCCTAACAGCCTCCAGTTCACATTGCAACAATTTGTTTTCCTCTTTAACCACTCTTATAATCTCATCTTTCACCTTCTCCATTTCAGAGGGTTGGGGAACTGAAGGTTGATCCAGATTCACCCCACCTCCTTCTTCCTCACCTTCGTCTTCCTCACCTCCTTCTTCCTCACTAACATCTCTCACATGGACTTCCAAAGAAAGCAACATAATATGACTTAGATTTTTCAGGACTTACGTACAACAAGATTTGGCAAAACATCCTCCTCATGCAATGATTTCATAATATATAAATTAATAAGATATTTAATTCGGGCATCAAACATTTAAGAAAGGACTACCTAGCAAGATATACATGGGCTTAACTCGATTAAACTACACCGATTAAACCTAATAATACACCCCTTAATTTCACCAATCACCCCCAATATCGGTTTATGCAATTATAAGGTACATGTATTACCATAATCCCACTTAAATCGATTTGTAATCCTATTAACCAATCAATTTCAATTATTTACTTAAACAACCTTCAAGAATACCTTCCTTCGGGAAATCTTGGAGTTCTTCACTTGTAATCCAATTTAGGGTTCTTCAAGAGAGGAGAGATCGATATGAGAGAGATGAGAGATGGGTTCAAAACTACTTTGAGGTTGTTATAGGTGGAAGTGAAGTTGACGGAGTGCAGACCTTTCACCGCTAATCGCATTTGTTGATTTGGGGGAAAACTTGCGTCGTCGAAATTTGAGGAAATTGGAACTCACCGGTGGTTGGAAATTGGAGAACTAAATGAAGGTTATTTTTGGAAGTTCCACCTTTTTATTTGTTTGGGTATTTTTCCTTTTTTTTTAATTGCCCCCAATAGTCATGGGCTATTTTTGCCAAATACTTAGTGAAATGGGTTATTTACGCCATTCTCCCTTGCTTCTATGGTATCTTTCTTTTTTATACTGTAATTTTAGTAATTTCAAAAGATGCTTCCAAATGGTTTTATGCTGAAATTTGTTTCTTTGTTTTGCTCTATGTTTGGCCCTTTTTTGGTTTATAATTTGTATCATGTTTTTATTTGCATGCCGAGTACCTCCTCTTATGTATAAGTGAGAGGTCCATATGATGCATTCTTCTCAATTTGTAGAACCATTGTATATAATAGTTAGAGGCATTTGTTCCAATGAAATAGTCTAGATTCATGCAGGCAATTTGTAGCATTTTGTCAGATAGCTTCCAATGTCTTCAGTTTTATACAAGGCATTATTTCACCCTGATTGTACTTTCCCCTGTAGCACATGTGTCAAGGAGCTAAATTTGTTATCTTTTATGTTCTTTTTTCCTTTTAAGGTTCCAACTTGCGTATGATCCAAGAGTACATGTTTTTCTTGTGAAGTGATATGTTTTTCTTGGCATGTGTATTGTTGTTGATTTTGCTTATTTCCATGTCAGCTATAATCCTTTTGAGGGGAGAGAGACCTACAAGGGTAGAAAATATACAAACAAGATAATTGTCCAAGCACAGTCACCTACTAAAAGAGCAGCAACAACACCTCTACATGCCACACATCCTCATATGATGGACGGAGGAATGATGGACAACACACGAGCTCCTTAAATCAAAGTAATATGGTCTCTAAATCTCGATTTCAAGGAGTAATGCCTCAGCATATGAACATCTGAGGCATATGAACATCAGGTACATCATTTTTTTATAAAGAAATTTGGTTTTATTAGAAGATATCATAAATTTAATTTTAATGTGGTAAGGCAATGACATGGTTCTGTGCGTAGTGTCGTTAACTTCTCCGAAACTGCAAAACAGACACAACAAGTAGGCACAACACATTTTACAAATATTGATTATAATATGACACTCATCTATCAATAGATCTTACACCATAATCAATGTTAGATGTGTTGTGTGTTTTTATTGGATCTAGTTTTCGACATGGTGATTTCGTTTCTTATTAATACGACATAGGCCATGTTGACTAATGACATGCCCTAATCAAAATAACGTATTCAGATCATTTTTTCGTAAACTTTTAATTGCAGAGTTGTCGTTCATTGACATCGATTGTTGTGTGACAAAGATTGTGTCGTAATGGCTGTTGACTCAAAAGAGTCGGTGGTGAAAAGGACTAAAGAGGTATCGGATAATGACAAACGACATAAATTAATCCCGGTGTACCCGCCGTTCTTCTATCTGGGACCGAACTGTGTTCGGTTATTGATGATATTAAAACTGAGATTCGTAAACGTCCTGATGATCGTGTTAAAGCGAAAGATATCGATATGGATGCGGTTGCAGAACTTGTCAAGGGCAAGCTGATTAATATTTGTGTGAATAGCATGTGGATCGGAAGAAGGAAAACGAGGTTGATTTCCTTCTCATCGGAACCATAAAAAATTAGCCTGGTACTTATGTACCTCAGACAGTTGATGGTAATTTAAGCTTCAAAAATCACGCTACGCATTCATCAAGTTGAGATCGGGTCCGGATGTAAAGAAATTCATCATATTAGGATCAGGGACTGTTGACTGTTGTAATAAAACGATATTTAGAAAGAAACAAGTGAATCGTGTTTGGAAATGACGTTGACAAAGTTTGTCACTGCCAAAATTGCGTCCAACGCGCGGTTGTTATAGATAGGCGCTCCACTGAAGGGAACTATATTCATGCCGTGTGGTGTGATACTTCTCGCCGCAACAAGGAATCTATTGGTTATCGGTACTGCTACAAGCAAAAGAACATGGTCACTACGTGAAATTTCAAAAGACTCACAAATTTCAAGTGGTTGCTTACGTGGTTGCAATGTCGTCATGCACAATGAACTCCGCTACAAATAGCCATATTCAACACCAGCCCAGCCTTGTAGCAGTACCGATAACCGATAGGTTCCTTGCTGCGACGAGAAGAAGTCACATACCACATGGCATGAATATAGTTATCTCCAAAGAGTGCCTATCTATCACGGCCGCGTGTTCGACACAATTTTTGCAAAGGATGGCGAACTTTGTTTATGTCGTTTCCAAACACGATTCCATTGCGATGAGTCACCGATCCTAATGTGATGAATTTCTTTACATCCGGATCCGATCCAATGTGATGAATTCGTCGCGTGATTTTTCAAGCGTGAATGACTCTTCAATCGTCCGGAGTACATAAATGTCACCGAATTTCTTATGGTTCCGATGAGAACGAAATCAACCTCGCTTTCCTTCATCTTGAGATCCACACACCGCTTTTACAAATATTAATCGATTGCCTGACATGTTCTCGCAATCACATCCATATTGATATCTTTCGCTTTAACAATATCATCAATTACCGAACACAATCCGGTCCCAACTAGAAAAACGGCAGTGACACCGTGATTAATTTTCGTCGTTTGTCATTAACCGGTACCTCGCTTTCACCTCCAACTCGCTTGAGTATACAGCCATTACAACCCATTTTTTTGTCACACACAAAGAACTATCGATGTTAAGGAACAACAACTCGCAATTAAAAGTTTATGAAAAATGAATCGAATACGCTTTTTTGATTAAGGTATGTCATTAGTCAACATGGCCTATGTCGATTAATAAGAAACGAAAACACCCCTCCAAAATAGACACAACACATCTAACATTAAGATCTATTGATAGATGAATGTCCTATTATAATCAATGCATTAATAAGAAACAAAAACACCCCATCGAAAAATAGACACAAACACATCTAACATTAAGATCTATTGATAGATGAATGTCCTATTATAATCAATGTTTGTAAAATGTGTTGTGTCTGTTTTGTAGTGTCGGAAAAGTAAACGATACTACGCACGGCACCCAACTATGTCAACTGAGTTACCACATTACAGTTAAACTTGTGACGCATTCTAAACCAAATTTCTTAATGAAAAATTATGTACGTGATGTTCATATGTTGCCGTCACATTAAAGGGTCATAACGACATCATACCTTCGCCCATGCAGTCAATCTGCATCTACTGGCATCAGATTCTTGAACTTCATTTCTGATTAGGGCAAGGGATAAAATAATCACAATAACTAGGATATCAAGACTGTGATCTTGGAAATTTATTTAAGGCTGGATGAGATTTGTCACTGAAATACTATAAATCCCTCCTCTCCATTCTAATCCCTTTACTTAGGGTGACTGTAGTGGCTTTGTAATTCATCCATTTTCTTTTGCAGTCTAAAATGTAGATGTATTCCAAAAAAAAATAGTAAATAATAGCTCTTTTTTGGAAGCCTTTTTATCCACCACATTTACACAACTCTCCAAATGTGGAGGCACATATGGACTGACTTTGTCAATATACATATTTTGTAGTCATTACCTCATTTTTTCAAGCTGCTTTTAAACTTTTTAGAAGGTGGGTCATGTGAATAATTTATTTTATTTATACATTGGAAGGTGGAATTTGGAAGCCCATGAATAAATTCATCACTACGGTTACCCTTATCTACTCTAGCTGATATTAGTATGGCCTCCATTCAATCCAAGTCTGCATCTACAAGCTCAATAAAGTACGGTCAATGCATTCATGTTAAGTCATTTGACTCATTTGTCAAGTCTGGGTTTCGATGGTGATTCACATGCACTTGGATTATACTAAACTTCACATTTTTTAATCATGCCAATTTGGCAAAGGACATGTTCTTTCTTACAATGCATCTAATTCTCTTGCTAAAATTATGTTCTTTCTTATCCAATCCATATTTCTTAAGAAGCATTGGCTGATTTATAAGCATGATTTGCTACCTTTTCTCCTTGATGTTTTGAATAATGGGGCTGATTTTACTGCTCTCAATGATACTTATATCTCACTCATCCCCAAGAAGGCTCAAGCTACCGCTCTTAAAGACTACAGGCCTACAAGTCTCAGCAATTCTATTTACAAACCTATTTCTAAAACGATTGCAATAGACTGAAGAAGACCTTAGACTCTGTTATTGATCCTTCCCAGAGTGCTTTCTTGAAGGGGGGCTCATCACGGACAATGCTATTGCTGCCTTTGAGGCCTTCCATACTCTTAATGGGAGGGGAGCTGACAGCAAACATCAGATGGCTTTGAATTGGATATGATGAAGGCTTTTGATAGGATAGAATGAGATTATCTACGGCATATCCTTACCAGAATGAATTACCCTCCTAAGTTTATTGATCTCATCATGAAATGTGTCACAACCACATCCTTTCATGTCATTGCTAATGGTGAACCTTCCCCGGTTTTTCTCCCTACCAGAGGGATCAGGCAAGGTGACCCCTTATCACCTTTCCTTTTCATTCTTTGCTCAAAAGGACTTACTTCACTCATTAAACAAGCTATCCTGACTTGAAGTCTGACCCCTTTCAGATTTGGCAAGCAAGGCCCATGCCTTTCTCATATGCTCTTTGCCGATGATAGCATACTTTTTGTTAAAGCTGACCCTGTTAATGCCAGTGAGGTCTTGAGAATTCTAAACTGCTATGAGCTCCTTTCTGGTCAAAAATTCAACCTCCAGAAGTCAAACAATTATTTCAATAGTAATCTGGAGACTGCCGCCAAAGAAGAGATTGCTCATAATCTTTCTATTCCTTAGGGCTCTCATTCTGGGAAATACCTAGGGCTCCTCTTCATGATTGGAAAATGAAGGTATGAAATTTTTAAGTACCTTAAGGATAGGATTTGGAAAAAACTGAATGGGTGGAGGTCTATGCACCTAACAACCGCTGGGAAGGAAGTCTTAATTAAAGTCGTTATCCAAGCCATTCCTACTTAGGTTATGCAATGCTTCACCCTCCCGAAAAAACTGCTCAATGAAATTCTTGCAATGGTTCAAAAATTTTGGTGGGGGAAGGACACTAATGACAAATATATGGCTCGGATTAGCCGGGAGAAAATTTGTACCCCTAAGAATTTAGGTGGCATGGGATTTCGAAATCTGGAGCTTTTCAATCAAGCTCTGCTTGCAAAGCAATGCTGGAGACTTTTGAGACATCCCAACTCTCTAGTTGGTGCAATCCTGAAGTTCAAATATTTCAGGAATTCTGACTTCTTGAATGCTAAGACTAGGACTAGGCCCTCTTATCTCTGGAGGAGCCTTCTAAATGGAAGTGATATTTTAAATCAAGATATTCGTTGGTCTGTTGGGAATGGTAGTACGATTAAAATCTGGGAACAACCATGGATTCCCCTTGAACCACGTTTCAGACGATCTACTTTTGATCCCAATAGTTCTTATCAAACTGTTGATCAACTTATCACGGAAGGAAACTGGAACTTACCACTGATCAACCACCTTTTTTTTACCTCATGAAGTGGACTCTATTCAAACCATATCTATCAACAATTTTCATGTTCTAGATCACATTATTTGGCACTTTTCCGCTAAAGGTACTTACTTGGTAAAGTCAGGATATACCCTAGCACTCAAGAATCACTTAGCAGGAAAATCTACCGGGGACTCGTCTTCCTCAAGTCAAAGTAAAAAAGCATGGAGTTACCTTTAGGCTATGAATGTTCCACCAAAAGTTCATGCTTTTTTGTGGAAACTGGAAACCAACTCTCTGGCCTTGGGCGAGAATCTCCTCAAACGTAAGATTTCGGATGGCAACTGCTCCCTTTGTAACTACAGCATTGAGTCTTGGTCCCATTTTTTCTTTGAGTGCCATTGGACAAAGGGCCTCTGGAATTCTCTACCTGACCTTCGAGCAATTGCAGAACTCCAACATCACGCTTACCTGGATCTTTGCTACTTATGTGCCAATCGAACTTGAAGTCGGACCTGCTTTGTATGATGCTCTAGTCATTTTGGCTAGCTCGGAATAGAGCAATCTTCGATTCACAGGCTCCATCTTGCAGCCGAACCATTAATAGTGCCATCGCCTTATTGGAGGAATACCAACGCTTCAATTCCATTGACTCTACGCCTCCCCATCCGGTTCCTCTCCTTACTCATTGGTCGAAACCAAAGAAAAACTCCCTCAAAACAAATGTTGATGCTGGTCTTCGAAATGGTAGTGGATCCGCTGGGATTATTATGCGAGATAGATATGGCTCAATTGTCTCTGCCTTCTCCTTCAATCTTGGTAAGGTTGCTTCTGTTGAAATGGCTGAATTGATCGCAATCAACTTGGGCACTTTGGAATCAGCTCGTATTTGGAGTGGAGAAATTACTATGGAATCAGATTCCCTGAGTTGCATCTCTCGAATTCTCACCGGCGATGATGATCTCTCGGCCTTCGGTCCATTAATTGAGAAAATCAAATCTTCTAGCCACTTTTTTTTGCTTCTTGTAACTTTGCTTTTGCCGGTAGAATTTGTAATCAAGTTGCTCACTGTTTAGCAACTTTAGGGTTTAATCTCCCGGATTCTTCTTCCGGTTGTTGTAATTGGGGAACTCAACCCCCACCTTGTGTACTCTCTGCATTATTTGAAGACCAAACCTCTTAGTCATGGTATTGGAAATTTACCCAAGGCTGGAACAGATTTGTCATTGAAATACTTCTTAGGGAAAATACCTCTAAAGAAGCTGGTGTTGAATATGGCCATTTGCAGCATGTTCGTCTGTACGATGTTGCAACAACCACGTAGGCAAGTCGTTAAATAAACTTAATGTAGAAGCTTGTTGTTGTTCATAAGTAACTTAACTGTAACTTACTTAGTAAACAGTGGAAAAATCAGAACAAGAAAAAAAAAAAAAAAAAACAGTCCAATTTGGTTAGCCAAACAACTGAAAATATTTAGATAGCATTTCCGAAAAAAAACGCATTAGAATATCATTCTGCGTAACAATTCGATTTTGTTTTTTAAAATTAAAAAAAAAAAATATCGATTTAGAAATGATGAAGCACGGAAATCAAATAACCTGGAACCAACATCATATACTGATTGTAACAAATAGTACTCTTCAATGACAAATTTATTGGACTTTGTTTACTCTACACCAAGCTCTGTATTCTTAAGTACGATCTTCTTCCATCACCAAGCGAACAAATAATTTTATAGTTGAGGTGGTTGGAGTCTAACGAACTGATTTAAGTTGCCAAAAGATCAATTCGACAATAATTTCATGGAATTACGAACGAACCAACGAACGAATCGTTTTATAAGAATCGAACTTACCAGAGGAAGTGAATCATGCTCTGTAATCTCATCTTCGTTCAGCATTTTTTGTACAACTGTTTCGTGAGATGATATTTGGTGATTAGAACTCAACTTAAACAATGAGGAAGATGATGCAGAATGAAAATTTTGACATGACGGTAAAATTCATTTGAACTTACTTGCTAAAGCTAAGTAATTCATACCCTAGTAATAAACCACCGGGGGTCTACCCTGGCCTGGGAGGTCCATGGTTCGAATCCCCACCCGTATTTTCGTTTTCGGCAACAAATTTCTTTTTTTTATTTAGTTCAATTTTATTTAATTATTTATAAAAACTAAAAAGTATGTACGTATATAACATACTTTTAAGGATGCTATCAATTCTTAAGCACTCGGTCATTATTCAACTTGTATAGATGCACCCATAAAACAAATTGGCATGTTGTTTCATTATATTATACCCACTATATAATTTTGTTGTATCTAATTGACTCTATTTAAGTTTTCCATAATATTGGTTTCTAATCAATTGAAAATGATCCCAAAATATTGGTTTCTAATATTCGTTTCCATTTGAATACTACTTCTTTGGGTTTTGAAAGTAACCCTAATTTGTCTATGCAGGAAATCACACTTCAAACGGATGTTGTCTGGGTAAGCCCTAACATGTCTGCGGGAAGAGGCACGGTTGTCTTTGACAAAAATTACAACCTTGTTGAAGTCTGGGGAAGATCCTTCAAGAATCTAGACTCGGCGCTTCGATCTGAGGCTGAAATTGTCAGATGGTCTCTGCAAATGGCTAAAGAAAAGGGTTGGAGAAGTATTTTGATGAAAACGGATTCACAAATCTTGTGCCAGCTCATCAATGGATCTAGAAGACCTTCTACTGAGACCTACGTTCTTGTCTCGGACATCCAGGCTTTGATGAGAAGCTTTACCTACTGTAGAATCATGTTTATTAGTAGAAAACTCAATGTAATTAGCCACACCATGGCTGCTTTTGCTAAGAAACTTGTAAATCCAGTTATTTGGACTGGATCTTTCCCCACTTGGATCAATTCTTTGATCCGGGATGAGGAGGAAGCTAGACAGTCGAATGCTCAGATGTAACTTTCCCTCTTCTTTTGAATGAATGAATTTTCGTTTCGGAAAAAAAAAAATCAATTGAAAATGGTATATACCGGTTACAATTATATGGTATTTTTATGGCATCATTACACAACATCATTATTAAATACGAGAAGAGTTATCGTGCGGTAGTTATTACGGAGTTATACCAAATGGATGGATGTGATACATCCACCTCACAACTACACACCTCCGTCGTGTGAATAAGAGTGTAAACGATCAGATCTGAATCAAGCATTTACTTAACGAGTCGAGCAACCCCTTAAAACAATGATGCTCGAACTCAGCTCAAGATCGTTCGAACAGGAAAAAAATTGCTAGAGATCGGTTCGATAGCATATTAATCATGATCGAATTCGGCTCGATTATGCTCGAAAAAAATTGAGCACTTTCAAACCGAGCTCGAGTAGCTCAAAAAAATGGTACAAATGGTATCTACACATGAAATATTAAGTCCAACACCATAATAATAAAAATATAATAGATTTTAAAATAATATTAAAAATGCTCGATAAGGCTCACGAGAATGTCGAGTAAAACATTAAATTGCTCAAGTTCGGCTCGTTAATTATGATGAGCTGCTCGAGTTCGATTTAAACAATATCCGAGCGATTATCTGTTGATTACCATATATTTATGTAGATATTTATCCATTTTATCGTGCTTGCTTTAACATTTAGCTATTAAGTAAACTAATTGCAGACTATTACTTTACACCGATGAGATATATATGACATCCAATGAATATCTACATTACACAATATTTATAACAATCGTTGATTAAATAAAGAGAAAATTGGAAAAATAAGCTTGAAAAAGTTGTTATTTGAGTGTTATGCCTCAAAAGATAATGTTTGAAAATTATGTTAGGAAAGCATTTGATAGTGTTTTCGTAGAAATTTCGGGACGAATCCGTAGCGAATCAACAATGAAATAGTTTTTAAATATATTTTTAAAATATAATTATTTTGAGGTATACCACCCAAATAGTAAATGTTCTAAGTGTTATAGAAGAATTGATATTGAAATGAATCAATACAACAAAACACAAGAGAAAAACAAAAATGTAAAGTAGACTTATTTTCTACACTTCTTTACATCACTTCTCTCTACACAATACAAGAACATTGGTATTATATAGTAGCCTAAAGGATGTGAACCATCCTATGTATTTAATATATGGAATAAGAAAAGAACTTGCAACATATGTAAACAATCAATACATGTAACTAATGATGTACAATAAATAACATAATGTGGATCTTGAATGGACATCCATATATATATATATATATATATATATATATATATATATATATATATATATATTTTATAACACTCCCCCTTGGATGTCCATTACACGAAGAATATGTCTCGCTAAAACCTTACTAGGAAAAACCCTTCGGGATCCTAGTGAAGGAAAAAGAGTACATGTTCGCTCGTGCTTGTATTACTCCCTCTGATGAAATCAATATTTGAGATCTTCGGATCGGCAAATTGAAATATTCTCTTTGAATGTAGTAGAAAGCTATGCTTCTGTGAATAATTAGACTGAACTGATGACTTGATCTGAACAACTGTGCATCCCATTTTTATTTGTAGATCATCATCTCGCAAAGGTATGATGTATAATTCTTCTTGCGCCCTTTGAAATATCAATCGAATACCATATACCGCTACAATTCTTCGTCATTTGAGTGTAATTGAATCTGCCGAATCAACACTTGACTTGATTCATCGATATTGATTTCATTTCTCTATGAAGATCATGTGCTTCTCCCACTTATGTAAATAAATATTATCGAATTTGAGATGAACGATCTTCTTCGCAATTGTAATAGTAGACAAAGATCATTGAATATGAAGTGATTTGAATGCTCTATCTAAGTTGCATAACGATATGTCACGTGACTATTAACTTTGCTAGAAAACCCAAAGGGGACAAAAAACTAGACAAGGAAAATAGTTCATGACATATGCGTTTTATGTGTGTTGCACTCGATCGCCTCATTAAAAACCTTTAACTAAGAAAACCCCGTGGGAAAAACTTAGTTAAAGGGAAAAAAAGTACAATCATTGTAATCCAGACCAAAGCATGTCATGATTGTTTTGAAGTTGTCGCCCCTGCATTTGACAACAATCTTTCAAATGTACGCATTTCAATACTATAAATATATTTCTCCAAAATAGATGTTGGAAAAACTTAGTGAACAAATCTTTCGGATCGTCACTATAAAGACACTTTTATTAGTCATATCTCTTTTAAAGTCCAATTTAAATGTAGGGCTAAAATTGGCATACCCACTACTTGTGCAACACTTGCAACACAATCAATATTATCTTCTAAATAAAAATAGGGGATGTAATATCACACAACTCATGTCATTATGCATGAGCTATTTATATATATCCCTTATTCATAGGGAATTTACTGATTGATTTTCTTACCTTTAACATGAATATTTTAAGCAATATAACGACATTTGCAACTCAACAATATATACAAAGTTGCGATTTTCATGTCTAAAATCAATCATATATTTTCATATAAATACGTCTAATGACCTATAAATATACGGTCACAACGTCATATAAAAATTATTAGTTACTGCCAAAGACATTAAGTAGCGGAACATGATGTTATCCGTATTGGGAGAATATAATTGATAAAAATCAATATTCGGTCACTAAAGAACCAAAATTTCAAGTCAATATCACCTCCATTGCTTGTTTCATTTTCACCTACCTGTGCTTCTAGCACTTAACTTTTGACTTAGTTTCGGATCCGATTATAATAGCAAAATATGAGGCAACGATGTCGCCGGGCGATCGTGGTAGTATTTAATAAAATTCTCCCATAATATTCATTGCTAGCATAAACCAAATCCTTATCAATATATGGATCTGATTGTTCCAACCCCAATATTTGATCATTTGATGCACGCAAATCTATTAGGGTTTTCACCTTCAAGACGAATCTCTTCGAGATATTTCATGAGCGACTTAATATCAATATCGAATTTATTTTCCGCGATTTTTATTTATTACACCGATCGGTCTTCTACGCTTCTCGTATATATTATTATCAATCAAATTTGATTTGGTGCATTTATAAATAGTCACTCTTTATATTCAATAAAGCATCTGGCGCTTCCTTGCTAAATACCGCAAGTTAAACTATTTACGCAACTTAGTTTGAATGATGCGTAGAAGATCTTTATAAAATTTCTCGGCATTCTTATATCTTAAAATGGGTTTTCTTATCTCCTCTAATGCCGGGAAATGATCTTCGTTAAATATGTAGTAATTGCACCGAGTCAGAACTTGATGCTCCATCATTCATTTCAAGCGATTTACACATTTTGAAACACAATGATTTTTGCTAAATCAACCCCATGATCAAGTGCTATTTGACTTTTGTTTCCAATAATCATAAAATTTATGTAACTATCTCATATCTATGAGATTTATATATTTTGAAACAAACAATTTATACGTTTCATGAGTTTAGAATAAATATCAACATATATAGCACTAAGTCATTTCAAATTCTTCAAGAATCATACACATTATTTTTGACATTCATCCGGGGTTTTGATAAAATAATACAATTAACTTAATGTTCATCTTCTCCTCACGTGAGATTGACAATGCTTATTGTGTCTTATATATTGATATGCTATATAGCTATTTTATGACATGTCTTTCGTGATTTTTATATTACCGTAATATTCATTGATGACTCTTTTAGAGTTCTTAATTAATCTGTAAATTTTGTCAACACTATGTGGGTACTACGTGATTCAATCACGACTTTTCAAATATGAACTTCATGTTCATTTATATTATAATGTTTTGTTATGAGAATTGATGTATTTGTATTTATTTTTCCTCCCGCAAATCTCGGACAATACTTTTATCACAATCAATATCCGTAATATTTGCAATAACCCGTGACGGATTCTACATTTTTATGTGATATCCTCTTACGCGGGTATCAACAAACTTCATGAATATATTTCAAGCGGGGAACTTGAATAATCACTTATAGAGTTTGACATTTCAATATCGCTTCATCCGTTGTCTGATTTTGGTATGATCACGGTAATTGATATCTTCAAAAGAATAATATATTTCCACGTTCACTTCATTAAATGGAATGATACATCTTAGAATTTTAATTTGATGACATTCACTTGACAGAATGTACTTGTATAGAATGATGTATCTTATATAATTATATTTGATCGTATTCATTTTACTTAAATGAAATTGTATAACATGATGCATCTTATTATGTAATATAGTACATATATCATTGCACTACTCATGCATATTATATTGGTCACATTCTCTTCTAGGAATGGACATATATGTCATCATTTTCAAGCATATTGTTCAAGTCATCGAGAAAATATTATTAGCATGAGTAAGTCCTCATTTTTGTATGTCTCGATATGATACCATTTTTATGTATATCAATAAAAATTGAGACTTGGGAGAGTATAGAGCTTTATTTCAACAATTTTGTTTCAATCGGCTAGTTTAATTTTTTTGGGTGTGAACATGAGCCACGGATGTTCCACACCTATTCCAATTGACATGAAATAATCATCAAACTTATGTGATGAATATTCACCGGCATTATCCAAACGAATTTTCTTAATTGGATAGTCAGAAATTGTGCTCAGTAATTTAATTATTTGAGCCAACAATCTAGCAAATGCATGTTACGAGTAGATAATAAACATATGTGTGACCATCTTGTCGATGCATCAATTAGCACCATAAAATATTTAAAAGGTCCACACGGTGGATCTATAGGTCCACATATATCACCCTCGAATTCGCTTCTAGAAATGTAGTGATTCAAAGATCATCTTTAACCGGTGAATGTTTAATAATTAATTCCCATACGAGCAAACAACACATTAGAATTCACTATAATTTAACACTTTTTGACCTTTTAACGAATGGCCATGTGAATAATCTATTATATGTCTCATCATTGTGGAATCGGGATGCCCAAGGCGATCATGTCATATCATGAAATCATTAGAAACCATAGACTTTTGGTCTACTACTTGATGAATTCCAAAATGCTATTTTTTTGTATAATATAAACCGTAAGATAAAGCATGTAGCTTTTCTAATACACATTTCATTCGTAAATTGTATTTGTAATCAATAAATATACATCATCAACAACATTTTTATTTCAATGGCTCTTTTGAAGCCTTATAAAAAATGGCTCTTTCATACATTATCATTTGCTTCTCTCATTTTTTCAAATTGAGATTTTTTTTTCACGGTATGACGTGCGTTGTCGCACTCTCGATAATCAAATGCCGTCATCATCTTTAATCAATCAAGATTCATCTTCCATTTATGTGAATTTTATATTCACTTTATGCCATTCAAAGGCTATTCTTGGATTTCATATCCATATATATACACTTTCAAAATATTGATCATCTTTATATGATCATATTATTATTCGATTGATATCATATCATTTTATTGATATCAATGTCACTAGTATCAAAATACTTGTAGTATAATCATTCAAAAAAAAAAATTGAATTGAAACATGTAAACAAAAATTTACCTCAATACTTTAGCACATAAGTAGCATCGAAAAGACAGATCAAAGATCTCCAAATAATATACCCGAGAGCAACCAATTTGATAATTTTTGGTTCCTTTATATACTTCATTTGATGGTAATTCTCACCAACAAAATATCTTGTAATGAGAATATCAATGTCCTTCTTCTTATCCCCATCATAACAACTATGATGTTCAATATATCATTGATCCGAATTTGTCGGGTTCTAAGGCAACTCCTTGAGATCATATGGTTCGATGTAACTCCAAATATTATACATCAAGTTTCAAGATTCACAATGGCCAAAGACAACCACTTTGTAACAAGAGAGGCAATTTCATTCTCTGGTAGAGATCACCGAAAAACTAGTAGTACACACGGCCACCGAATTGCTATTTCCATGTTTCCAATGTAAAGTAAAAGAAGAATAACTTATCTCAGATTTGGCAATGGACAAGAAGACTCGGATTCCATAGCAAATAAGCCTCTTTTGTCATTTACGGTTGTAAGCTTTTAACGGGTAGAGACTCATCTTGATAACGCTGTTATAGAAGAATTGATATTGAAATGAATCAATACAACAAAACACAAGAGAAAAACAAAAATGTAAAGTAGACTTATTTTCTACACTTCTTTACATCACTTCTCTCTACACAATACAAGAACATTGGATTATATAAGAAATTTCAAAGGATGTGAACCATCCTATGTATTTAATATATGGAATAAGAAAAGAACTTGCAACATATGTAAACAATCAATACATGTAACTAATGATGTATAATAAATATCATAATGCGATCTTGAATGGACATCCATATATATATATATATATATATATATATATATATATATATATATATATATATATATATTTTATAACACTAAGCATATTTTTTCAAGTTGGAATATTTTCAAATAGAATATACGGTTAGGGTGGCATCGGTCGGGACCCGACCAGAAAACTCTCTACCTCAAACCATCTCGATAAGATTAGTGATTCAATTTTTCTTTCCGAACCCGCACTCTGACAAGCGTCGGGTCGGGAATGAATGTCCCGAACACATGATGTTAAAAAATATTCATGTTATTATAAAAAAAAAATGACAACAATTATTTGATTAAAACAATAGTTCAAAAGGTGGGGCGGCGAAATGAGTTAACGGTGACAGAGTCGACGGCCGGTGGCTTTTGTGAGGAAGAACACTCTGGAATATTAGAGAGCAGAAGAGATGTACTGAGAAATTGAGAAACGACGGAAGCAGAGAGTGTAAGTATGTTTATGTTTTTAGTATTTAAGGATGTATATATAGATGTGTGTGTGTATATATATATATATATGTGTGTGTGTATTCAGGTCGGGATCGGAAACCCGACGGGATTGAGTTTTATACCCGATCCCGCTTCGCATTTTCTATTTTAAAATCCCAAATTTCGTGATCGTAAAACCTTCAAAATCTTAGATTTTTCGGAACGGGATCGGGATGGGATTCGGGACGGGTCGGGATGTTCAAGAAATTTGCCACCCTTATTACGGTGGTTATCATCAATATTGTAAAGATTTTCATTTTCCATAAAAAATTCAAACCCTCGTCGGAAGCGCTGGTGGCGGCCATCGTCCTGCTCGTCTGAATCTCCAGCCAAAGTTACAATTTTACAATCTTGCTTCTGTTCTGCTACTTTTCAGGTTTTTATTTCTTAAAATTTTTAATTTCGTATGAACAGTATTTCATCTTACTGATTTTTTTTTTTGGTATGAATTGCAATTTGCATCTGGATTCTTGAACATTGATGTTGTCTGTCGGCTTGGAATCCATGAATCAATGATAGGAGCATTAGAAAGCACAGTTGATGTCTAATGTCATCACACACTGGGCTAATTAATTTAACCGTTGTTGAAATTGCAATTATTAAGAAGAAAAGACATAAAATGAATTGAATGGCTCTGTTCAAATTTGGACCATAAGAAGGACTGAAAGTTAGCACAATCAGTTGTTATGTTATTACCGAGTTGAATTCATAAACTACATTAGATCACTGGATAAATAATTAATCCATCAAGACTTCATTTGTTCTTTTGGCTATCTATTTTCATGAATTCTTCTGTTCAATTTGTGGATTCGGCTTTGATGTTTGCAATCCTTATTTTTCGGTGAGGGCAACCCAATATGTCACCAGTACTTGCATTGCACTTAACTGGGTTCGTTCTTTCTTTACATAGCTGCATTTCTGTATGGGCTTTTGACAATTGAAGGCAAAGCTTTGCAGGAATGCTTTATTATGAATGAATCCTGAAGATTCCCCTTCTGCCTACTTATTAAAGATAATTTAAGAACTCTATCAATTGTGTGTTTGCATATATTCTTGTTGTACCAAAGGAAAATGGATCAGTGGTATAAATAAAAGATTAGAACAACTTTAATATTGGGTGTTTGAAATAAAGGATGTAGCTTTTGTTCAGTTTCATCAGTCAAGAACACATTAAACAGTTTTTTTATTGCACCTGTTTTAACAGCATGGGAGATCTGGTAGTGGACAAGCATGTCAAGTACATCATATCCGTTGAACAGGTTTGTAATCATTTTCATCTTCTGTTATAAAGAAGTAGATGTTTTGATCTGTGGTTGACCACATTGTGCGATCCCTACAATTAACGGGTGCACTTTTTTCAGAAGAAGGATAGTTTTGAATCAGTGCTGATGGAACATTTACGGTTAAATGGAGCTTACTGGGGATTGACAACACTTGACATTTTAGGGAAGCTTAATGTGGTAGATCAAGATGAAGTTATATCGTGGGTGATGCAGTGCCAGCACGAAACTGGTGCGTGTTTATGTGGTTTCTCTGTGAGGGCATTTCATTTCATTTTTGTCATGTGGGACTGCAGAAAAAGCTTTTCTTTCAGTTATTTTGTGACTTATGTGTGACTGAATTTCTGCCTTATTGACCGTAAACGTATTTATACTTGAAATTTTAGATATATAGCTCACTCTATGTTCTCGTTTTGCAGGTGGTTTTGGTGGAAATATTGGACATGACCCACATCTAATGTATACATTAAGTGCTATCCAAGTTTTGGCTCTTTTTGACAAAATTAACATCCTTGACATTGAGAAAGTGTCGAACTGTATCCTTCTGTGTAATCAAATAACTATTGAGGCAACTAATCTTAGCAATAATTAGAGGTATCAGCAATCGGGGCAACTAATCTTAGCAATCTCATGTAAAATCTTTAGACTTTGTATGTTCGGAATAAATGTTTCAAAATCCAATAGGCAATCCTGACAGTATTGAAGCAATCTCTTTCATTTGTTGTTTTTCTCATACATTTCTAAGAAAAACTTTTATGGACTGCTAATGAGAACTTATCGGAAAAAAAACTTGGTTTAATCTTTCCATTGGCATGTATTATATTTTACAAGTGTTTGAACTTGAACCTGAATTCAGATATTGCCAGCCTGCAGAATGAAGACGGATCCTTTTCTGGTGATATATGGGGTGAAATTGATACAAGGTAACCTTTCTCCTTACTGATATTTTCTAACTGTCAATTTCTTTTCCCTTTACTTACTAGCAAAATATCTGAAATGCTATTTCTTTCTTTAGGTTCTCATACATAGCAATATGTTCTCTTGCATTATTAAAGTGCTTGGATAAGGTAAATGTTGACAAAGCTGTGAAATATATTGTAAGTTGCAAAAATATGGATGGCGGGTTCGGATGCACTCCAGGGGCCGAGTCTCATTCTGGACAAAGTATGTATCTCATGCTCCTTTAATCGTATTATCACATTGGCATAAATTTCAGATAATATGAATGAGCACCATGTTTTTAATTATTGGCATATCATAAGTACAATCAGAGTAAAATCGCATTGCGAACACTTTCTCTGCCCTTACATCATATTCGACATAGTGACTTTAGTTACCTAGGAGGCTAGGAGTTCACGGAACTTGAATTCTCAGGTCTAATATGAGAGCAGAGGAACTAGTTGGAAAAAAAAGAAGAAGAAGAGAGAGATTGTAATGAGTTGCATCGTTTTTTCATTTTTGCAGTCTTCTGTTGTGTGGGTGCACTGGCTATAACGGGTTCTCTAAATCATGTTGACAAGGATCTTCTTGGATGGTGGTTGTCTGAGCGGCAGGTCAAATCAGGAGGGTTAAATGGGCGTCCCGAGAAGCTTCCTGATGTGCGCGTCTTTCCTGTTTCAGAAATACCCTATTTTTTCTTTGGAAAAGACAATAATTGCGTTTTTTTTTTCTTTCCCAAAATCATGACAGGTTTGTTACTCATGGTGGGTTCTATCTAGCTTAACCATGATTGACAGAGTTCATTGGATAGACAAGGAAAATCTTGCCAGATTTATCTTAGATTGTCAGGTTATAGCTTAACTAATATGATGTTTGTTTTGATTGTTTCTTATATTCTTTCGATATAGATGGAGATGGTGTTATGAACATTCGATTATCGAAGGGTTTGACTCATTACACCTTCTGTAAGAGATGCAGGATAAGGAGAAAGGTGGAATTTCAGATAGACCTGATGATGAAGTTGATGTTTTCCATACATATTTCGGAGTTGCCGGTATGTTAATTTTTCTTTTTATTTTTGTTGTTGGATAAAGAGTTTTGGTGGGGCCGGTTTCATTTAAGCATGCTGTAAACAGTATTAAGTTAAATTCTTATGTATTATAGACGATGTCCCCCGATTCTCTGTTTGCAATGTAGTGATATCATCAATTTCATTGCAAGGCAATGCTACTACCACTTCATTGTGTCACTACACATGCCTATTGATCATGGTATGGGGCCCATTGATTGATATGTGGGTCCTACTCATTGGTCGATGGTTTACAAGTGTTTCCCCTGGGTGACAAAGAAGAGTTATTATGCGACAGTAATTTGGGAGTTATACCAAGTGGAGGGCTGAGATTTGTCTGATTCACCTCTACACACTCCTACTATGTGAGAGAGAGAGAATGTGTAAAAACACCTCATCCCTCCTCTTGGTATAACCCATAAATCATTGCTGCATAATATCTTTTCTCGGGGTGATAATGTTCATGGTGTAAATTTCGTAACATGTGCGGTGCGTTTTGCAGGCCTATCGCTTCTCGAACATCAAGGATTGAAAGCTATAGATCCAGCATATGCATTACCTGTGGATGTTGTCGATCGAATTCTAGTGGGTAAAATAAAATGAGTGTCTTGAATTCAAGATTCATGCAAAGCTTTTAACCTTTGACTTATACCAAATTTGTTATTTTGGTATGATCCCATGATTTAGTTCTAAACGTCTCTGATTATATTGTCACGAATTCCTACGTCTATTGGTAAGGGATTCTTATCGATCGTCTTTGACTCTTTTCAGTTGGTTACATACTTATGATATGGACAAAAACAATGATCAATCCCGATTGTATACCATATGATAATGAATCTGACTGATCGATCAACCACGCGAATATTTTTAGTTGGTGAAAGAAAAATATTGCACCGATGAATCTTACTACAGAAATCATTAGTCCAAAGATGTTCATCAAACAACATTTAACTGGAATTCAAATGTTTCGATATGCTGTAGCTGATAATCTTTCTCCCTACTTAGCTGGTTGCTGGGAGAGGCAAAGAGCCGGAAGAGTTCATGTTGCTCGAATATGGCGATGCATTCATTACCCTGAAAAAAACCGATAGTAAGATCTTTATTCGATACACAGATACAAAAAATTGACATTATTAACTGTAATAACATCACAGATAAAGATATTTAAGATAACTTAATTTAACCATTCGATCTTTCTTAACCTTTCTTTGCGCTTCTCCAGAAATCTAGCCAATGAAGCTTTTCGAAACTGAGGCACTGCTATGTTAAATGAACAAAGTAAGAACAATAACAGTCGTGTAATTACAGGGTATATAGCAGAATGAAGATTAAAACGAAAAAAAACGGTGATGATACGAAACAGCCAAAAAAAAAAATAGAACGACAAACCGTACCAGATCCGGTTGAAAATACGTTAGCAGTGAAAGATCCAAGAGAGCCAACTGTTTTCTGAGGCTCCTCTTTACTAGGAGGAGGGGATCTAAGGATCCCAATATTCCGTGCTGAATCTGCATCATTGGGGCAAACCGATCCTACGACAACAGACTGCAGATTACTCATAGAGCCCAGAGTATTCTGGCTCGAGAAAAAGGATTTCGTGTTATCAGACCGGTTTGTAACAGAAGATGGAGAGCTTAGAGGAGGACCATTTCCAGCCAATAACATAATAGCTTGTGCCTAAATCAATAAGTACACACCTTCATTAGGAGAACTTGCAACTAAAAAAAAAAAAAAACAAAAAAAACCATGATTTCTGTATATATGTTAAGGTTCATATTCATGTTTAATGTCTTTGTTCTTTCTGGAAAATTAAACACGCGTACCACGTCTTACTATAAAGTTGAGGCAAAATTGCTAATTCGATCACTAAGGTTGATTGTTTTAGTCAAAAGCAACAACCGACAAGCCTAAGAAGTTACTGGATTCATTACGACTCAAGCAACGTTGCTTGACCCTAAATTTGAATCATTATGGTACGAATTACGGAAAACACAGTAAATAACCTGGCATTGAAAACCATAAAAAACAAACCTTTTCAAAAGACACATCATCAAAAACACACACAGAACCTGCATAGAATATGGTCAATTGAGCCGGTGCCCCTGTGGCTACACAAGTATTATTCCTGCATAACAAAACAAGCCATTTCTTTCATATGTTTCCATATTTAACTCAAATAGTACCAACTTGGAAACAAAAACTATAGTCTCACCTTATTTTAGTAATATCCACCACATCATTGCTGTTATTCTTAGCCAGAAACGGGCTTGTAAACGCCGTAGATTGTGGATTCGCTGAAAATCCCAGATTCTGTTCACCAGAAAAAAAAACATGCTTAGTTTTTGGAATACTGAAAAAGTATGTTTTCCGATGGTTCAATATTTTACTACGAAACCATAAAAAACAATCAAAACCGTTCAAAATTTTGATTGTTTTTCATGAAAAGCATCCCAAAAAGATATTTTTCAAAGCTTCTGCAATTAGTTGTTAAAGCTTAATAATGCGAAAAAGAACCTTATGATTTTCCTCATTTGGGGAATCAAAAGGCATGATCTGTGGAATGGATTCCATAGCCTTGTTGGAGACTGGCCACAGCAATGTTGAACTTCTCCCAGTTGCTGAACACCAAAAGCTACCTGTTTCAGTTTATCATCAAATTAGACATTGGATCTTTAACATAAATAGATAATCATGCAACCAGTCATATCATAGAAAATTTACCTAATCATGAGCAATTTGGAACAAGTCCCAAAAGCACAAGAGAAGCTAAAACATATATATATATATATGTGTGTGTGTGTGTGTGTGCCATCTAACCAAGCAATTTGGAGTAAAGTCCAAAAGACAGGCGCTAAAAAGCATGCCCTCTCTCCATATATATGTGCCATCTGACCAAACAATTTGAAGTATGTCCAAAAGGAAGAGTCTAAAAAGCATGCTCTCTCCATATATATATATATATATTCCATCGGACCAAGCAATTTGGAGCTAGTCCAAAAAGCACAGGAGAGGCTAAGAAGCATGCAGGTCGTTTTGTAGTTAAAAAATATAGTTTAGACGCTGGTAAATAAGTTTTTGGATAAAAATATAGTTTTAGACTCTGGTGACCATTATGGATCCGTCTCTGATCTCTCTTCATGTGTATATGTTCAATTTGACAGAGACGCTAAGCCTTCTACCGTGCGTGCATCAATAATATTGAACCATGAATAGCGCTATATGCACAACACATTTAGACAACATATATCATGACAAACTATTGATCATGGTTGAATGCATTGATTTTCAAGATACATTAGTATAAATTAAAAAAAACAAACACTACATTACCGGAGAAAAATCTCCGGAATAGATGATTTTCATCTCATTGTAGGAATCATTGAAGGGTGATCATGTAAGGGATCTGGATTCATAATATCTATACTTTATATATACCGTGTGTGTATATATATATATCACATATACTTCGTAGACATAGAGTGGATCCAAAAAAAGAATTTCAGAGGAGGCATAGATGTTATTTAAATTATTAATTTTTTTTTTGAAAACTAAATTAATTTTCTTAATGGGTGCATAAATATTTTTTATGTGTAAAACTTCATGTTTTTTTTTTTTTATTATTATTATTATTAATTTTGACGGACAAAGATCTCCCCCCTGCAACTCTCATTATCTATCTCGGTCGTTCTCATCAGAGGACTTCTAAGAGGAATCGCTTACGCAGATCTCACTGACTACACAGCTTCGAGAGGTGGAATACACAAAGCCTGCGTGTGTAGAAATTGTGTGGCCCAGATCTTCACACGTAGATAGCTCCCCTAAGAGGAACCCCTAGGATATAATTTTCCATCTATCTCTCTCTACATACATTTATACATACACATTGCCCCATGCACTGGCGGATCCAGAAATTTGTTTCACTGGTGTCATCGGAGCATAAAACTTATTTTGGATCTATAAATTTGTTTTTTGTGGGTCATGGGATCCTAAAAGTATATTTTTTAAACATAAAATGACATTCTTTTAACAACAAAACTATATCGTTTTAGTATTAAAAAAAATGACGGATCTCAGTGGGTCACGTGACTCTACCCTCAACCATGTAGCTCCGCCCCTGGCCTCAGGAGCATTTATAACTCGGTTGTAACATTGAAATCTTTAAACTTGATGTGAGAGTTTGATATCCTGTACTGATTTTTTCAGCAAATAAGATGCACATGTAGCATTATTATGAACCGGACGGCTGACGAATAACTTTCGATTAAATCCTCCACGAAACTTGAAGAGCGGAGTAGTGGGGTTTTTTGGGTGGAGGTGAACCCCCTTTTTTTTTTTTTAATTTCTTTTTTTATATAACTCTGCATTTGACATAATTTACTTTCCATTTTTTTTTTACACAAAAGATGATACCGAAATAGTCCACATCTCATCCCAATCCCTCGAAACCTGATTTCCAAGGTTCATGTTTTGTGTGTGTGCGCGCACAACAAGTCGGTGCCTCCATCACTCTTCTTCCGTCACTATTTCTTTAGGTTAGGTAGTGCTAAGAATAAAATATTAAGATTTTTTTTTAAGGATTTTTTAAAATTTTAATTTTGGCAAAAGAAGGTAAGGGGAATTCCAATCTCTTTCAAATACCAAACAAGCACATGGTGACTTATTTTGAACTTGGAAGGTACGCCTGGTTGCATTATAACATTATCAACTAAACAATATAAAAATAACCTAAAGGACCATGTGGTGCATGTTAGCTAGCAATAATGGAGAAGGAGAACCCAACACTCAATGGAAAATAAAACAAAAACGTTTATCCATAAAGTCGATGAAAAATAAGACAAGTTGCTAGAATAAAAACACAAAAAAGAAACAATCAAACCCCGTCCACATATATATATATATATATATATATATATATATATAGTGAATTTTGCCACAAAATGATAAAAAAATTAATAAATGGAGTGCAGAAGGATAAAAGAATATTTTCACGATTATAAATGACAAAAATCATAATTATTCTTTAAAATTGTTATTTCACGCGTGTTATTATTCTTTGTGTTTCAAAATCATTCACTTCATATTTACTCTATTCCACATTTATTCTTCATATTTATATACTTTATTATTATTCTTTTATTCTTTATTATATTACGCTTCTTCTATCCCAGATTTTTTTGATAATTTTGTCCTTCTGGACAAATATATATATATATATATATAGTCTAGATGAGGTGCATTCTAAAATTTGTGTACCTTTCATATTAAAATAAGGTCAAATTAACATGACTTGCAAAATGTAAAACAAACCCACACTTGCCTGATTTTGCAAATTGACTAAATGGACCTTAACAACCCCATCCCCGAATATGTATACATAAAAACAAATTTAAAAAGGATCAATAATTTTGAGTGAGTGGACTCCTTTTTAGGAAAATGGAAAAGGTGCATGAAATGCCGTGTGATAAAAGTGCTAATTCTATTCCAAAAAGATAAAAGTGCTAATTAAGGCCCTCAAATTTTTAATTGTCTTTTATATTTCACAGAGTTCATAAGAATTAAGGAGTCAAATAATTCTATTTATCCCTCTACTTCATTCGTTTCGAAATAACTGAATCGGCTTATAAAAATTGTGAATGAGGAGAAGACAAAAATATTTCATCAATTAAGTAGAATGACGCTTTTTAAAACTTTTGCGATAAAGCGACAAAACTATTTATCCACTATCGAAATTCACTTGTTCGAATTCATCATTTAAATTCACCGCCAAATTCACCACAAAATTCACTAATTTTCAAAATTCATTGTTTTATTCACCGATTTTCGGGATTCACCGTCAAAATTCATCGTCGAAATTCACCGATTTCGGGATTCACTAAGAGAGATTCACCGATTTTCGTGATTCACTGTTTGTCATTCTCGCTATAAAATTATGCAATGTCCCTTCTCCCTATATAAAAATATGTAGTTGTCTCCGTCATTTAATAATATTTCAGATTACGTTCTTATCCCTAATTTCCTTAAAAAATATTTGTTCATTTAAAAAATAACTGAGGCAATAATATTTTCTATACAACATTTATTGTGTTATTTATTTAGAAATGAGAAAACAAATACAACATTATATTAATTATAGACTAATAAAAGTTTTTTTTAAGGTCATTTAGGCATTCAAATGAAAGCGTTAACTCATCTTCTTAATATGCGTGTTTTTTTCAATAAACAAATAATATGCGTGTTTTTTTGCAACTATCTCAGGGGTAATTCACAGTGAGGTTTCCTATTGTAATGACTCGTTGGATGTCGGATGATGCATAAACAAACAAAACAGTTCTAATAGAGATTCTGTATATCAGAATTTTCACTCAGTTCTTTCGAAACTGATGGAGTATAAATAAAAGGAAACCGGATCATGGAACTAATTAATCAAATCATACATCTTGAAAACCACTGAATCATGAAAGTAATAATCAAATAATACAACTATAAAACCATTTTGGCTCTATAAAAAAATAAAAAAAAAAAAAAAAAAATACCAGTTTTGCAGCTGAATGACAATATAGAGCTACAAATTGCTATCAGGTAAAGCAGTTGCATTCAAATTAAGCAGGTTCTTATGGCTTATAAGAACAAAGCAACATTATATCAAACAGATAAAGATGATAAAAGAAAAGTGTATATAAAAAAAAATACTTACCAGAATCTGTAATTTCTTTGGATATTTCCTGTTTTACTTTAACTCCCAATCCCATAAAATCTCTCTCCATTTTTGTTGCTTTTACTTCCTTCCTTCTTAATACCAATCTCCAAATTAAAATTTATATATACAAAAAAAGCATTTTAAACAGATAAAACTAGCCAAAAAAAAAAAAAAAAACTTAAAAGGTGGAATATTGGTTTGTGTGAAGAAGAATGGTTGGCTGCTTGAGGAGGCGAGAAAGAACAAACAAACATAAGTGTTGAAAGAGGATAGAGAGACTGTGAAACGATTTGAATGAGAAATTTATAAATAAACGAAGTTAAAATTAAAATTCCTGACACAATAAAATATCTAAGGATACGACAAACGTAGGGTATTGTGGAGGTGTCACAAAAGTTAGCAATTAAATCAAATTAAACAAGTTAAACAACGCAGGACATTGTAAAACATAGCGAAGCATAGCAAACATCGCAGCTGTGTATATATTTGGGTATCACACTTCATGTAAATTTCGACTTTACAGATGTTGAAATCTGTTTCCAACCCTTCTATAGTCGAATTTCGTGTATAAATTCAATTCTGGAGGGATTGAAAATAGATTTCGACCTCTATAAAATCAAAATTTACACGAGGTATGGTGCCCGAGTTAATCGTTTGTGGTACCATTAACAATGCCCGTAAGAAAACCCCTTTGTGGGAAGCATCCAATGGCTAAATTACAATTTTAGTATTTATCTAGCTAGACAGCGCGTTTTTGATTTTGGTCTCGGTTTTCTCGGGCGACAATTTTAGTCCAGTAAGTGGTCTTTTTTACAAAAATAGTCCTGAGCGCCGGAAAGACCACTTACAGGACTAAAATTGTCGCCGAAAAGACCAATTTTAGTCCTGTAAGTGGTCTTTCCGGCGCTCGAGACTATTTTTGCAAAAAGACCACTTACAGACTAAAATTGTCGCGGAGAAAAATCAGGACCAAAATCGAAAAACGTGTCTAGTTAGAGGACCAAAATTGTAATTTAGCCAGCATCCAATTGAGATACTTGTTTTTTGATTTCTCCTCGTGACCCAAGTATCGATTGAGAATTTTTAAACATCAGATAAAAACTTAACAGTAATATTCTTTTGTATTAATTCATTCTCAATGTTTACATCACAGCAGCTGCACTTCTTATACTAGTTTTTACATTACAGAATTTGGTACACACAAATCTATCAAAGATTCTTAGACAAGTGGTACAATGAGATAGTGACAAGTGTCACCTATTACTCTAATTCTTAACACCTCTCCAAGCAAGATGGTGGTACTACAACATTGCTTGTTCCAAAATGCATTAAACTGACTTGTTGGAAGAGCTTTGGTAAGGCAGTCTGCCACCTGATGTGCTGATGGTATGTACTGGACTTCTATGACACCTTTTGGAACCAAATCTCTGATGTAGTGGACATCTACCTCAATGTGTTTTGTCCTAGCTTGAAACACATACTTTTTAGCCAAGAAGGTTGCACTAATATGTCACACCATGCCACTAGTGTCCTGGGAATCTTCAGGCCAAGTTCCATCATCAGATGCTGCATCCACTGCATTTCAGAAGACAAGTTTGCCAGAGATCTATATTCAGATTCTGCACTTGATCTTGAGACCACACTTTGCTTTTTAGAACTCCAAGCCACCAATGAGTCACTCAAATACACACAGTACCAACCTGTTGACTTTCTAGCCTCATCATCACAGGCCCAATCAGCATATGAATAGCCACTAGTATGCAGTGAAAACCTTGGTTTAAAGTGTAACCCCTGATTCACAGTACCCTTTACAAATCTCAGAATTCTTTTGACTGCATTCCTGTGAAGGTCAGTAGGTGTTTGCATAAACTGACTTAGACAGTTGACAGAATAAGCAAGGTCTGGTCTGGTAAGTGTTAGGTACTGTAGTCCTCCTATGGCACTCTTGTAAACAAGATTTGTCATAGGTGTGCCTTGATTTGTTCTATAGTGCCTACCTATCACCATGGGAGTAGGGCAAGCTTTAATATGCTCCATATTCAGTCTTTTTAGCAACTATGTGGCATAGTGATGTTGTGTGAGATAGAGGCATGTACTGTCTCTATGAGCTTCCATATCAAGGAAATGAGATAGATTTCCCAGGTCCTTTAAGGCAAATGTTGAGTTGAGTTGCTGAATAAATTTCTACACACAATGAGGTGAGTTTCTAGTGACCAATAGGTCATCTACATATACTAGGACATAGAGGGGAAGCTTACCATGTCTGAAAATAAATAAAGAGTTATCACACTTGGGCTGATAGAAGCCCCACTTAACCATCTGTCCTCTAAGAGCATCAAACCAAGCTTTTGGTGCCTATCTTAAACCATACAAGGCCTTCTTTAATCTACACACATGGTTAGGTTTTTGGCTGTCCACAAAACCTTCAGACTGTGGCATGAACACAGTTTCATGTAGAGGCCCATTCAGAAAGGCATTATTTATATCCACTTGCCCGATACCCCAATTTAGACTAACAACTGTACCAATGATTATTCTGATGGTGGAAGCCTTTGCCACATGGCTAAAGGTTTCTGTAAAATTTACACCATAAGCTTGCAAAAAATCCCTTTGCTACAAGCCTAGCTTTTGCTTGATGATTGTCCTATCTGGATTCAATTTCAGTTTGAATATCCACTTTTTTGCCACTAGTTGATGTTTAGGGTTATGAGGTACCAGGTCCCATGTTCCATTCTTCATATGTGCTGTGTATTCTTCTTCCATAGCTTTCTTGCACTCAGATTCCTCTAGTGCTTCATATACCTTAACAGGTTCAGTAGGGTGCACAACTGGCAATGGCACAACACTGACATTGTAGGTTTTGGGTTTAAAGATCCTACTCTTTGACCTGGTTTGCATAGGATGTGTCTTTTGTGCTGTGGTTGTGTTTGTGGAGGATGATTCTGGTACTTGTGTTATTTCTGATGCATTGTCTTCCTCTTCATTTGAATGAGAGGAGTTTCTGGTGTTTGTGGAAGATGAGTTTCTGATGTTTGTTGATGAAGTGGTTTGTGGTGCTAATGGGAGAGGATGGTGCTTGTGATGCTTGTGGTGAGTGAGCATTTGGAACAGGTTGTGTGTCCCCCCTGAAGAGGAAGGGAATGTACCAGATTTGGTGCTGGGAGTGCCTGCTGCAGTAGGTGAGACCACTATAGATGATCTGTCATACTGAGTTAGAGTGAAGAAAAAGAGGACATGGAGAGGGAAGGATCGGGATGGACAGTTTTGGAAAGGCCTACAAGAAAACTAATTTCTCTCTAATTAAATAATAATCCAAAAATGCGGACAATACCTTAATATATTAGGTCATCCACGCATTTCACACACTTGGGCCGAGTCCACGAAAAATTTATTTTCCATGTATTTAATTATCTAGTCCAACTAAACAATTAATCCACATATCAATTAAATAGTCTACTCCAACTATTCAATATTATAATTGAGGTGAAGCGACGAGAAAACATATGCTATGTTAGGAGCCACGTCGGGGACCGTGGACCCATATTCAGTAGCTATAATAAATTAAATAATAATATCCGTCAGACCGAACAATAATATTCAATCTATTAATTCCGCGATTACACCACCATAAACCCAAATCGAACTCGCCGAATATAGATAACTTACACTCAACCATGAGTTGATAAGCGCCCACCGATATAATCATTACATACCGATAAATCCTCCATAGATGCTCGCTTTATTCGGGATATCTCCGTAAACCCTTCTCGAAACCTCTTATCCTTATTTACCATTAACCCCCTAGTGATCAATTAGTTCATAACTAATATAATATGAACTTCCGGGATCGATCGGTTTCTAGGATTAACAAATAAGGGAACTGTCTGTCTACTTCCCGAGGGAAGGAATGGATTCTATATCTGTGATAGCACAGGCTACTCACTCATTCCAGAATAGAGCCAATGAGAAGTGTTGGACTGATGAGCTCGATTTTCACCAAACAACTTTATTAAATACTCAAGACAACGGTGATTAAACAAGCTCTCTAACCGGCAGTGGACCGGGTCGATAGCTAGTATAGCTACAGGAGTCCGAGGTCGAACCCAAGGGAAAACGTGTGTTTGCATGTACCAAAGTGAACTTATGTCTTGGTTTAGGTGAACAAATGGTTGGTTTGATTGTTATACGATTGTAGAAAAATATGGAAGAGAGACGAGGGATTTAAACTACTAGATTCAAATATGGAATAAAAGACATAGCCGAACCGTGATCAATGTGACTAATCTCAACCCAAAGGTAGACAAAACTGGGAGTGTGCGATATGACAAACGAACTCTCACATTCATCTCATGGGTGCAAGCTCCTAATCCCGATGCTAGGGTCTGAGCAACTCTCACCCAACACCTTATGCAATGTTAACTACCATTTCCTAAGGAAACATTCACTAACAAGGCATGTCTTGCACTAGAGTCGCTTAAACGTAAAAACGAGTAACCTTATGATAAGCTTGGTTTAACGACTAAACCAAGACTACACCACAATCTTAGAACCTTTTTCCTACACCCCTCTCTCTGAACAACTCTCAAGAGTGGTGTGTGTGATTTTTGACCTAGGTAGCTAATCTAGTCCAAATCCGTTATAACAAGTTCTAAGACACGAGACATGCAAGATTTAGCAACAAAGAACACTACACACTCCTTACTTCATCACCAAAGAGTTGATTTCATCACATTTCACATGATTCGATTATGTTAAGGATTTAGCTACACATCATGCTAGTTAAAACGTAAAGAAAACAGCAAATAAGAAGCATAACAAACATAAAAGAGAAGTTATATACCATAAATTTGCAGAGATTCAAGTTTGAGCTAGAAAGTACAAAAGTAGAAAATCACCAAAAAGGGGGAGACTTGTTGTTTGGAATGGAAATCTAATTCTAGAAATGAAAAGAGTGAGCTAAGAGCTTTTTGATCTACATAAAATTATCATGTTCTAAGCTATTACAAAATTCGAGCTATGAAGGGGGTAGAGTTTGGCTAAGAAGATGAATAATAATCCCAAAATAGGCTAAGGGGGGTATTTATAGGTGGAGGGAGAATCCTGTAGATTTTGGTTCGAACGCTGGTTTCAGATGAGTGGAACGTATGCTCGCTTGAAATTCAGGCGACTTAGGGCTTTTGTCTTGCGTAACGCCGGTTTGAAGGTAGGGAACGTGCGCTTGAGAGGCCTGAACGCACATTTGAAGGTAGGGAACGTGCGTTTGAGTGGCATGGAACGCACGTCTGGGTAGTTGCTAAACCATCGCTTTGAAGGGGGCTGAACTCGCTTGACTCGCAACTCTGGAACGCCGGTTTGGGCTTGGAACGCCAGGTTGGGGACTGAACGCTGGTTTGAGGGTTCCAAACGCGCGCTTGGACCTCGTGCCACCAATTCTTCCTTTTCCACCTCTTTTCTCGCCTCGGTCATGTTTCTCATTGTAAACCATTGCCTTCGGGTCATCGAGACACCAATACCCTACATCATCACAATAACCAAAACAACCAAAACATTCCAAAGGGTAAACGTGCTCGGAATGGGGTCAATATCATCAAAAAGGGTGGTAAACTATCAAAATGACGGAATTACCCCGTGCTAGAACTCACAATATTACCCCAAAGTTGTCTAAATCATCCAAAAATGTCTTTGAAAATGTGGTAAACGGAGGCCAAACAATGTAGCGAGTCACGTAAAGTTGACTCCTATCAACCACCCCACACTTAGCCTTTGCTCGTCCTCGAGTAAAATAGGCGTTTTAAAACAATTCAAGGGATTCAACTTGTGGTGTAGATGTTACTTCCACATTCTCTTGGCAATAAAAAAAAATGAAGAACACGAATAAGTACACGTAGGTGCAACATTATCAAGAAAATGGAGTGTGTGTGGTGCAAAGCTAGAACCAAGTACTCAAAAAGATTGTTGGGGCTTGAATCTCAACCAAAAAGTCTACCAACCGTTTCATAATCACGAGCCTCTCCACTAATCTGGTTTACTAAGTTTGGACACGATCGGGCAGGACTTGAGCGGTTATAACGTTAGGCTAGGGTGATTTCGGTTAATCGAAAGGGGTATTTTGGGAACTGGAGAAAAGAAGTACGAGTGAACCCAATCAACCAAGTACCAACTCATCTCTAACATGCAAACCACCCAAAACTCCTTTTTGATCACTTTGACACTTTGGGAACCATAGGTTACTAGTGCACCCGAACTCATTGCCAAACTCGACTGTGTTTCAAGTGTCGTGAGGTGAGTTCAAGCATACTAGCACCTATCTCACTATCCCAACTCTAACATCATATAAAAACAATTCATTGAGCTCTTGATATATATTTTTTTTTTTCTTTTGAATCACTTTTATTTTCTATATCAACAAAGTTTATTTGTTTTTTTTTTTTTTAACATAAAAGAGAAGATAGAAGAAGGTTCTTTTCTTTGGCCCAAACCCGAGCATTAGGCCCAAACGAACTCCTTAACACCTTATAGCTCAACACAAGAAACGACAACCCAAACAACACATCATTTCCCACACCCCACACTTGTTTTAGCAAGTGTGGTCCAACTAAGGACTAGGTCCACTCGTAGGGTTAAAATGAAGGGAAAGTGACCATAATTAAGGTTCAAGGGTAGGTTTCTGACTAAGTAACAAAACGGCTATAAGCAAATGGTGGTCAGACAATTCTATCGAGGCTAAGAGGGGCTACGAAGGGTAAATGTTCCGGTTAAGGCTTATTTGGCTATGGTAGGGTCAAAAAAACGCCAAAACCGTCATCCCATGTCCTACTTAGGTAAACCTATGACATTTCGTCTCGAGACTCGTGGTATGAAAGGTGGTAGTAATCAAATTGTGCACAAGGTGTAGCTTCCGTGAAATTATTCAACTCCATTCTCGAGATAAAAAACAAACCATAATGCACATATTCGGGATCCCGACTAAGGTGATCGCCGCTCAAATGTGAACAAAACATACACAACACATCGCTGAAAACCCCTTGATTTTTTTTTTTAAAATTACCATAAATCGACTCGAGCCCGGTCATAGGCCAAGTATACCACAAATTTAAGCATATTTGTTCATTTTCACAAGAAAACGGCTAAGTCTCCCCCACCCCAAACTTAAACGAAACACTGTCCTCAGTGTGTGAGAGAAAAGAAAGGAGGACTTAGCCGCTTAATCGAAACCCGCAGAAAGGCGCAACCGATACTCAAACTCGTGACACCTCGTATAAGTCCATCCCGAAACCTAAAGCGAGAACAACAGAAACAAAGAAAGCGCATGCACGGGAAAAGTCCACGTGCTAAAGATCAAGCAATAGGCAAACGGGTGCGTAAGAAAACGAGTCCATGCTACGAAACGACATCAAAGCATGACGAGGGGAAATGGGGTATGCAATGGACGGATACAACATAACAATAAAACTCAGAACATCCACGCATGCGATATACTATGCCAAAGTAGCAGTCAAATATCCCAATAAATGTCGATCGCAAGGAGAAAAACATGCACGGTCAAACAGCCTCTCGGGTGAACAATGATTACATGTGCATAGCAAAAGTCAAAAGTCAAAAGTCAAAAGTCAACCCGCCTCAAAGTGAATCACCCAAAAATACCCACAAAAAGAGACTAGCTAAAAGAAACGCAACTCTCAAAAGGAAATGCAGAAATAATGAAAAACAAGCTAGCCGCTCGCCTCAGACATCAAATCTGGAGGATCTCTGTGTTGGAAGATGGTGCGATCACAAAGAATCGCACTCTCAGTCGTGTAGTCTCAAGCAGCACCCGTCCCCACTGCCTCTCTGACCAGATCTCGCCGCCTCGAGGCCTGTCTCTCTCTCAACATCCAACGAATCATCTCGCCTCGGCCTCTATCTCAACCTCGACCCCTCATCGGGACTCATCCTCTAGCAGGCTCTCGGTAATCCGCCGCAGATCGGCCTCTATCTCGGTGTGTACTTGGAAGGGTGAAGTATCCAAGGCTCAGTCGCGGAAGATGGATCTGGCTGAGCTCGAGCTATCGCTTTACAGTTCTTGAAAGAACCCATTCATCATGATCCGGTTGATCGCCCATCCAATTCGCCGCTTGTGTGCTATCAACACCCCTGCCCTCGCCACGACCACGGCCCTCCGGTGAAAGGTATGGTAGGTGTAGGTGGAGGTAGAGTGGTGGAGGAGGTGGAAGGTCCAGAAAATCGGGAGGTGGTGGAATGGTGGTGGTGGTGATAGTGGTGAGGGAGGTGGTGGTGGTACAGCAGGTGTGGTGGAAGTAGTGGAGGTAGAGGTGAAAGGCCGGAGGACCGTGTGGATGAGCCGTCTGGAAAGTGTAGGCGCCGAAGCGAGACGAGCATTGAACGACTTAGGCATGATAGGCAAAACTTTGCTCCTCCTAACTGATCATCATCTGCATACTCACCAACTTGTGCATCTCGACACACCCCGTAAATCAAGTAGGGGCACATAATCAACCGACGCTTGTTTTTCTCTACGGTTTTCCGAAACTCCACAAAAATCGCCCTCCCACGCCTACTTTCAACTTATAATGTAAAGCGTACAACAACCAGAGATCCTTAATGTGAAAGTGTGTGATGTTGTCCTTAGTAGTAGACGATTACGGGAGAACTTAGCCTTGACTTTCCAATCGTCGGGCCAAGTCGTCGTCAACAACCGATCAAGGTGTGTTACCCCTTTCGACATCCATTGCAACTCGGGGTTGATTTCTACCTCATCTCGCCTCCAAGGTCCTCGGTACTACCCCAACTATCCTTGTCTTGAAACCACTCCTCATAATGATCGCCTCGATAGCCGGTGTCCTATAAAAACTATTAATCGCCTCGACCGACCACGGACATTCACTCCACGCACCCAAACCGTCCCTCTCTCTAAATCACCCACAGAAAGTTGGCATACCATTCCCGGACTATCGACAAGTTCAGTTGCCTCGGGTTCCAAGATAAGGTTATTCCAACCCCTACTCCTCAAATTATCCACAAACGGCTTCGGTACCACCTTCAAATCTAGCCTTCTTTCAAAGCACATCTTCTTATCGACTATGAACTCCTCGTAATTACTCAAGGCTTTGAGCGCGGAGAAACCCATGTCGTAAGGAAGTGGGTCAGACGAGGTAGAAGCTGCTTGGGGTTGCGGCTCGGTGGAAGTCTGAGGAATAGGTTGAGTATGTGGAGGCTTGGGGTTGAGAACCTGGGAACGAGCGACCCTGTGGTAAGACACGGGATAGGGGTGCCTCATCACAAAAAGCGCAGCTCCTCACCGCTATCATCATCACATCATCTTGCTAAATTTTCGACCCTCAGTATCGGGCTCGAAATCTTCATCTGAAGTCTCATCTCTAAGCTGTCCAGCCCTAAGAGCTCTAGGGTTTGCGCTCGAACCTCTTCCTGGCTCATCGATCCTAATACCACCGCCTCTCGTTCGAACCGTGGTTTTCTCGCTTCTTAGATTGACTCTTACCAACACTGGGCATTTTACCCTTCCTTTATCCCCTATCTCTTTCCGCTTACCTCCTCCCCCATCTTCCTATATCAAGGGGCAACGACAACACAACCAACACAAGGCAAACCGACCCGATTATCGTCCAATACGGGATTTCAAAACAACCAATCCAAACCATCCATAACAACAACCACCACACACCACAAGGCCAAGAACACAACAAACAAACAAGAAACAAGGTACATAATCAATGCCAATTTACAAACGGGGTAGGGGAAAATTTGAAAAGAAATTCAAAAATTAATCCTACTCAAAACGGAAATGCAAACCAAAAAGTACCTGTCTTATGCTTAGATTAGCCTGTGTGAGTGTTGTGGAGTGACTAACGAGCCCCGAAACAAACGAAAAGGTGAAAATCGACTATGGTGAAAAAAATCACCCAAGCACCGATCGAACCGGGAATCTGAGGGATTGTTGTTTGGATTTGAGTTTAGAAAACAAAAGAGGGGATCGTGAGGTGTTGATTGCAACAAATATCGCTCAAAACGGGTTAGAAACGAAGATTTTCGAAGCAAAAGGGTGGAAGGGGCGACGGAACGGCGTTTTAGGTCTGAGAATTCAATTTGGGAACGCTGGGTTGGGGAAGAGGGGTATTTATAGAGAAAGGTTCAAACGCACGTTTGAAAGTAGGGGAACGTGCGTTTCGCATAGCTCAAACGCACGTTTGAGTGGTGGAACGTGCGTTCAGATGGCCAAAAAGTTAACTTAGGGTCAAGGGGTCCAAACGCTGGTTCGGGGGAGATGGGAACGCACGTTTGAGGAGCTGGGAACACACGTTTGATCATTGGGGAATGTGCGTTTGAAAACAGGAACCGGCGTTTGGAAAAACGAAACGTCGCGCTTAGGCGCAGGGGATGGATACTCGGGATATAGAGGCTCAAACGCTGGTTTAGAAAAGCTAGGAACGCACGTTTGAGGAGATGGGAACGCACGTTTGGACATTGGGAACGTGCGTTTGAGAGCAAAAACAGGGGAAAATAGGAAGACAGGGGAAACCACTCCACACTCACATCTAACCACCCCTAGACCAATCTAGACTCTTACTCAACCAACTTAAACCACAAAAAAAAGGTGGGTTGCCTCCCACAAAGCGCCTTTGTTTAATGTCGTTGGCTCGACATAATGACTTATACAATGCCAACTTTTTCAAAGTTATACCGTTGGCACGGGGCGAGGAAAGGATAGAAAGAAAGGATGATGGGTCGAGAATTATACGGTCAAGGTTTAAAGTCCATGACAGGACTTACACGATTCATCACATGGCACGGGGTCTTCAAGAGTGACAATTTCTAAGGCTTCATCGAAGGGTAGTCTCTCATATTTTTTCAACCTTAAGCCGTTTGTGGTAAAAGTACCAAACTTGGGGTGGGTGATTTCAATGGCACCGGACGGATAGACTTTCGACACAATGTAAGGACCGGACCACCTAGACTTCAACTTCCCTTGGAAAAGATGGAGACGAGTATTATAGAATAAGACTTCGTCACCCTCATTGAAAACACGAGGTTTGATCAACTTATCATGGAGTAACTTAGTCTTTTCTTTATACTTCGTGGAAAGGTCATAAGCACAAAGGCGGAACTCATCTAGTTCATTCAATTGGGCCATACGCTTCTCACCAATTAAGGTGTCATCGAGGTTTAGAATTTTGATGGCCCAATAAGCCTTGTGTTCGATTTCTACGGGAATATGGCAAGATTTACCATAAACTATCATATAGGGTGACATGCCTAAGGGTGTCTTAAAGGCTGTCCTATGGGCCCACAAAGCATCATCTAACCTTAACGACCAACTCTTGACATTAGAGTCTACCGTCCTCTCTAAGATACGCTTAATACCCCTATTCGTGACTTCTACTTGACCACTCGTTTGGGGGTGGTAAGCGGTACCTAACTTGTGTTTCACCCCATACTTCTCTAGGAGTTTGTCAAACGGCTTGTTGGCAAAGTGGCTACCATTATCACTGATTATAGCACGGGGTATCCCAAACCGACAGAAGATATTCTTTTTGAGAAACCGGATAACAACATTCCTATCGTTGGTGGGTGAAGCTAAGGCTTCCACCCATTTTGACACATAATCACAAGCGACTAGGATATACTTGTTACCACACAAAGAGGGATAGGGGCCCATAAAGTCAATGCCCCAAACATAAAAAATCTCACAAACAATAATCGGCTTTTGAGGCATCTCACTCCTTTTAGATATACGACCGGATTTTTGACAAGCGTCACAAGATTTCACATAAGCATGTGCATTGCGGAATAGGGTAGGCCAATATAGCCCACTTTGCAACACTTTCAAAGCGGTCCTCTCACCCGAAAAATGGCCCCCGGCCTCTTTATCATGACAAAACGACAACATGCTCACAATCTCTCCTTCGGGGATGCACCTTCTCAAGATGCCATCCGGACACAACCTATATAAGTAAGGATCCTCCCACACATACTTACCTACCTCACCGAGAAACTTACGCCTTTGGTTCAAATCAAACTCGGGTCTACGACCGCACTCGTGGTAGTTGACAAAAGGAGCGAACCAAGGACTACCCGCCTTACCGACTTTTAGAAAGTTTCCTTTCTTAACGGGAAGAATGGTGTCAAGTGCATAGAGTTGCTCGTGAGGGAAAGAGTCATTTATCTCAATTTTTGCCTTAATCAACTCCTTACTAAGCTCCATACGACTTAAGTGGTCGGCGACAACGTTCTCACAACCTTTCCTATCACGGATCTCTAGATCAAACTCTTGCAAGAGCAAGATCCACCTTAAGAGGCGGGGCTTGGCATCTTGCTTAGCAAAGAGATAACGCAAAGCCGCATGATCCGTATGCACAACTACACGAGAACCTACGAGATGGGACCGAAACTTATCAAACGCAAAAACGACAGCTAAAAGTTCTTTCTCGGTGGTGGTGTAGTTTTGTTGGGCCGGATTCAAAGTATGACTAGCATAGGCAATGGGATTGAAGATTTTATCAATCTTTTGACCAAGGACTGCACCAACCATGTGTCGCTTCGCATCACACATTAGCTCAAACTCTTGATCCCATTTCGAGCAACTAAGATAGGAGCGGTCACAAGCGATTGCTTGAGTGACAAGAATGCCTCAACGCAAGCTTGGTCGAAAGTAAACGGGACGTCTTTTCCAAGAAGGAGGGTAAGAGAGGACGGGCTATTTTCGAGAAATCCTTAATGAATCTACTGATAGAACCCCACACGGCCTAGAAAAACCCTAAGAGTCTTTAGGTTATTGGGCATAGGAAGCTTAGCTATCGCTTCTACCTTAGCCTTGTCTACCTCTATACCCTTGCTAGATATCTTATGCCCTAAGACTATCCCTTCAGTGACCATCAAATGGCACTTCTCCCAATTTAGCACCAAATTTGTCTCCTCACATCTACTCAACACTTTCTCAAGGTTATCTAGACAATCCTCAAAGGAATCACCAAATACACTAAAATCATCCATAAAGACTTCTAAGAACTTTTCAATCATATCCGCAAAGATGGCAACCATGCACCGTTGGAATGTCGCGGTGCATTACACAACCCAAAAGGCATTCTACTTAAAGGCAAAGGTACCATAGGGACAAGTGTAGGTAGTCTTCTCTTGATCCTCTAAAGCCACATGTATTTGGTAATAACCACTAAACCCATCAAGAAAACAATAAAAAACATGGCCACTCAATCTCTCCAACATTTGATCAATAAAAGGGAGGGGAAAATGATCTTTACGGGTTTGGTCATTTAGCTTACGATAATCAATGCAAATTCTATGACTACTTACCAAACGCTTAGGCACCTCCTCACCTTTGTCATTGATTTCAACGGTCATACCTCCCTTCTTTGGCACCACTTGGGTGGGACTCACCCACTTGCTATCCGAGATGGCGTAAATGATCCCAAGCTTTAACATCGTCACCACATCCTTTCTCACTACCTCTTGGAGGTGTGGATTGAGCCTTCTTTGAGGTTGCCTCACCGGCTTTGCTCCATCTTCTAGAATGATCTTGTGTTGACAAATAGTAGGGCTTATACCCTTGAGATCACACATCTTCCACCCAAAAGCACGCTTGTGCCTCTTAAGCATCGTCACCAACTCCTCTTCCTGCAAAACCGTTAGTGTAGCATAAATAATCAAAGGAAGTAAATCATCATTTTCAAGAAAAACATACTTCAAATGGGGTGGAAGCGGCTTCATTTTCAAATCTCTCGGCGGGTCTTCCATGGATGGTTTTTCTAGTTCACCTTCAAGTCCAAGATCAATCTTCTCGGTCCAGTTTTTTCCCACGAAAGCCGTCTCTTCTGGCTCTATCATTTCCTCTCCCAACTCTTCTTCTTCATCAAGTTCCGTGCTTACTTTTGCCATGCATTCATCGGGATCATCTTTGTATGCCTGCATATCAACATGTTTCGAAACGCAAGAATAGATAGCATCAACCGAAAAACAGTCCTCGGTGCTCTCCTTAGGATGTTTCATGGACTTATAAACGTTGACCGCTACTTTCTCCTCACCAACTTGTAAAATAATCTCTCCACTCGCGACATCTATCAAGGTTCTTCCGGTATTTAAAAAGGGACGTCCTAACAACAAAGGTGTTTTGGAGTCCATCTCCATGTCTAATACCACAAAATCCACCGGGAAGGCAAACTTATCCACCTTGACAATGACATCCTCTATCACTCCCATAGGCTCTCTAATAGACCTATCCGCCATTTGGAGGGTCATCCCCGTCGGCTCCAAGTCTCCTAGGTCAAGACTCTCATATATAGCACGGGGCATTAAACTCACACTAGCTCCCAAATCACATAAAACACTAGGAAATGAGTTGTACCAATGGTGACCGGGATAGTAAAACTACCCTTGTCTCTAACTTTCGGGATCTTAGATTTTCCATTAAAAATAGCGGAACACTTTTCATTTAGACACACAACTTCTTGCATTTTACCCTTTTTAGTTAGCAACTCTTTCAAGAACTTACAATAAGAGGGCATGTTTGCAAGTGCTTCAAGAAAAGGAATGTTCAAATCAATTTTCCGCAAAATCTCAATGAATCGGGTTTGTGCCTTATTCAAACAACTTTGTCTATGATTCTTAGGGGATAAGGAGAGTACTCAAATCAAAATCTTTAGAAGGGGGAATCATACCTTTCTTACCTTTGGAGCGTGGGAAGACGGCTCTTTCATTGGCTCTTTCCTTCTCTTCTAGTTGACTCCTCCTCTTTCACATCGATAAACACATAATCTCCCCGAGCTTGAGCTTCTTTCCTTTCAACTTCTTTCCTCTTGACATATTCCTCATGATCCTCATCATCTTCAATCCCGTCTATGTCGCCATCCATGGCTCCCGCTTCGGTCTCAATGGAAGTTTTTCTCGCTTTGTCCTCCCAAAGGACTTTCTTCTCACCGCTTGTCCTTAATACTTTGCCACTTCGAGTTAAGATGGCGCTTACATTTCTCGGATTCTTCTCGGTTTTACTCGGTAAGCCGCCTTTCAACTGTACATGTTCCACCACTTGACCAAATTGTGTCTCAAGATTTTTGATGGCGGACCCATGTTTGTAGTTCATCTCAACCATGTCTTTCTTTATTTCCGCAAAGTTTTTGTTCATTTGTTCCAATATGACATCGGTTGCACTCTTTTGAGGTATAGGAGCCAAAGGAGGAGGGTTTTGATAAGTGTTAGACCACTTGTTGATTGTACCCCTCCTTGTTGTTGCCTTTGGTGTGGAGGGTGATAGACTTGCCCTTGTGAAGATTGACTTTGATTTTGACCTTGTCTATAACCTTGGTTTTGGCCTTGGCTGTGATTCCGGTTCCAACCCTGATTATTGTTATGCCTCCAAGAACCATCACCTTGATTTCCATAATTCCCTCCTTGACCTTGTCCCACAAAGTTTACATCTTGGGATTCCTCATACGGCTGCCCACCTTGTTGCTCCCCCATATATTGGCCTTGATAGGGGATTTGCATTTGATTTTGATATTGGGGCCCCGTATTCCATTGTTCCATAGAACAAATGCTCATCATCCGCTTAGCTAACTCATTCATGTTATCTTGAGATAGAGTGCTAGGTTGCCCTTGAGTCGAAGATTGAGGATAGGCCATGTTTTGAGCTTTGGTCGTCATCCTACAATCCTTTACCGAGTGTGGTCCGCTACAAATTTGGCAAAGCTTAGCGCTCTCATTCTCCTTTTTCAATCTCCCTAACTGTTGTTCCATCGCTTGTACTTGAGCATGATATTGATCATTTGCTTCAACTTCTTTCACTTCAACCAAACCGGGCTTCTTGCTTCTTGTCCCCTTTCTACTTGACGATATATATTGCCTCGAGGTCTCGGAAATCTTCTCAATTTGGTTCATGGCTACTTCGGGTACCATACTCATAATATCTCCATTGCATGAAGCATGCAACGTACTTTGATGAACTTGATCCAAACCCCGAAAGAAAGCATGAACTACCTCATAAGATCTCAACCCGTGCCCCGGGCACTCTCTCAACAAAGCCTTAAACCGATCCCATGATTCATGTAGCTCTTCTCCTTCATAAGCATTGAACGACATTATAGCTTCTTTCATATCCATGGTCTTCGATGGGGGGTAATACTTAAGTAGAAAAGTCTTAATCACTTCCTCCTATGTATGCAAAGAATCATTGGGCAAAGAATCATACCACCTCTTAGCTTGTTCTTTCAAGGCGAACGGGAAAAGCATAAGTTTGAGCGTCTCATCACTCACTCCATTGATCTTTGTTGAATTAACTATTTGGAGAAAGTGATCAATGAACAAGTGAGGATTTTCTAAAGCAGTTCCCTTGAAAATAGCGTTATCTCCCAACAAATGTATAATATTTCTATTCAATTCCAAGTTGTTGGCGGCCACCGGCGGCATTCGAATTGGACTATGCCCCATGGTTGCCGTGGGAGCTAACACGAAGTCTCTACAAGTCAAACCACCTTGATTTTGCTCTTGTTGACCGTTAAACCAATTTGGCATCGCATTTACACCTTGATTATGAGCTTGGTTTTGGTTCTGTTGAAGTTGATTCAACATCCATGCATTGAATTGTTGCATAAGAGCGGGATTCATTTGATTCCCTTGGGTCTCCTGTTGAACATGTTGAGGTATAGGCCCATTCGCGTTCACATGGTTAATCCCTTGTCCATTCCCACCTCCTTGTGCATTGTTGTTGACAAGAGGCGGGTCTTGATTTTGGACTCCAATATTGTTCCCCAAATTTCCTTCCAATCCTTGTTCACCATTTTGTGCCATGTCGGATCCTTCTTCCAACTCACCCAAACTATTCTCTTCAAAGGACGGATTCGACTCCTCTACTTGACGTCTTCTTCTTTGACTGTTTCTACGCCTTGCGTAAGCCTCAGTTCCGTCTATGTATGGTTCGAGTGGTGTTTGAGATCTCCGGGTCATGCACTACAAAGAAAAAACAAACAACAAGAAAACAGTAAAATAAAACCTAGGCCCAAGCCTTCGGTTCACTTACAAGATATCACAAATAACTCACACCGTCATTCCCCGGCAACGGCGCCATTTTGATGAGCTCGATTTTCACCAAACAACTTTATTAAATACTCAAGACAACGGTGATTAAACAAGCTCTCTAACCGGCAGTGGACCGGGTCGATAGCTAGTATAGCTACAGGAGTCCGAGGTCGAACCCAAGGGAAAACGTGTGTTTGCAAGTACCAAAGTGAACTTATGTCTTGGTCTAGGTGAACAAATGGTTGGTTTGATTTTTATACGATTGTAGAAAAATATGGAAGAGAGACGAGGGATTTAAACTACTAGATTCAAATATGGAATAAAAGACATAGCCGAACCGTGATCAATGTGACTAATCTCAACCCAAAGGTAGACAAAACTGGGAGTGTGCGATATGACAAACGAACTCTCACATTCATCTCATGGGTGCAAGCTCCTAATCCCGATGCTAGGTCCGAGCAACTCTCACCCAACACCTTATGCAATGTTAACTACCATTTCCTAAGAAACATTCACTAACAAGGCATGTCTTGCACTAGAGTCGCTTAAACATAAAAACGAGTAACCTTATGATAAGCTTGGTTTAACGACTAAACCAAGACTACACCACAATCTTAGAACCTTTTTCCCACACCCCTCTCTCTGAACAACTCTCAAGAGTGGTGTGTGTGATTTTTGACCTAGGTAGCTAATCTAGTCCAAATCCGTTATAACAAGTTCTAAGACACGAGACATGCAAGATTTAGCAACAAAAAACACTACACACTCCTTACATCATCACCAAATAGTTGATTTCATCACATTTCACATGATTCGATTATGTTAAGGATTTAGCTACACATCATGCTAGTTAAAACGTAAAGAAAACAGCAAATAAGAAGCATAACAAACATAAAAGAGAAGTTATATACCATAAATTTGCAGAGATTCAAGTTTGAGCTAGAAAGTACAAAAGTAGAAAATCACCAAAAAAGGGGAGACTTGTTGTTTGGAAATCTAATTCTAGAAATGAAAAGAGTGAGCTAAGAGCTTTTTGATCTACATAAAATTATCATGTTCTAAGCTATTACAAAATTCGAGCTATGAAGGGGGTAGAGTTTGGCTAAGAAGATGAATAATAATCCCAAAATGGGCTAAGGGGGTCTTTATAGGTGGAGGAGAATCCTGCAGATTTTGGTTCGACACAGTTTCGAGATGAGTGGAACGTGCGTTACGCTTGAAATTCAGGCGACTTAGGGCTTTTGTCTTGCGTAACGCTGGTTTGAAGGTAGGGAACGTGCGTTTGAGAGGCCTGGAACGCACGTTTGAAGGTAGGGAACGTGCGTTTGAGTGGCCTGGAACACACGTCTGGGGTAGTTGCTAAACCAGCGTTTGAAGGGGCTGAACTCTGTTTGACTCTGGCAACTCTGGAACGCTGGTTTGGGCTTGGAACGCCAGTTTGGGGACCTGGAACGCTGGTTTGAGGGTTCCAAACGTGCGTTTGGACCCTGTGCCACCAATTCTTCCATTTTCCACCTCTTTTCTCGCCTCGGTCATGTTTCTCATTGTAAACCATTGCCTTTCGGGTCATCGAGACACCAATACCCTACATCATCACAATAACCAAAAACAACCAAAACATTCCAAAGGGTAAACGTGCTCGGGAATGGGGTCAATATCATCAAAAAGGGGAGGTAAACTATCAAAAATGACGGAATTACCCCCCGTGCTAGGAACTCACAATATTACCCCGAAAGTGGTCTAAATCATCCAAAAATGTGCTGAAAATGTGGTAAACGGAGGCCAAACTATGTAGCGGAGTCACGTAAAGTTGACTCCTATCATGGACCACATACTATGAAGTGATCCTTACTTACACATCAAACCCTACCTTAGTCTAAGCTGTTGTCTGTGATCACCTCAGGATTGAGATTAATCCATATATGATCATCTTGTGATTCGATAAGACTTCTCGGTTACGGAATTATATTGAGAACTCAAATCAAATCGGTCCAGCCCTATATGATTATCATCATATATAAATGCCCCACTAGGTACCCTATTACCGACAGTCTGGCTAAGAATGTCACACCGTAAAGTGTTCTGGGCACATTATTAGCATATTAATCATGAGACCCGTACTCAGATTAATCAACGCTAGGACTAAGTTAATTTTAAGTACATCTCACTAACTCAATCCTCTTGTGTATAGCCATACACTGAGTTATGTGATTACATAAACGAGGTACTTAGGGTTTTTAGTAGTGTCTTAATTATAAGAATACATGCATATAATAAGTCAAATTATTAATTCTTTCCTAAAACAATTAGATAATTGTCTTTCGGGCACTTCACCTAACAATCTCCCACTTGCACGAAAGGCTAGTGGATTAATTGTTTTAGAGCACACCCTTTATATATATATCTACAACATTCTCCCACTTGCTCAAAACAAGTGAGACATATCCCCAAGATTCATACCCTCCAAACGCATCTTAGTATAATTCATCCTTCCAAGCACGACCGGAGTGTGCCGCCGCGGTGTAGGTCAGTGACCCGGCGCGTACTTAGAATCCGAATACCATGTGACTTGGTACACTGATCAGGTAGGTTGGCGGCTTGAGTCAATCTTTGGGATCGAAACATCGCCTTTCCATCTAATCTGGTGGTACACTTTCAATATGCCTTTGAGTCAACACTGAGGACAAGATCGACTTAACGATCATCGTTAATCCGACCTAAAGCCAGAATCAGTGTTATCACTTATATTCAAGTTTGGACCTGAATATACTAGCATATTATTCCTCATTCTCCCGAAGAGACTTGAGGATTCACTAAACATCCCATTTAGTATTCATCTGCAGGTTTAGATAACCATTCCTGAGAGGTAGGGTAGACTACATCGTTGAATGTTACATAAATGCAAGAATATCTTAACCAGGTGAATGGATGGGATTGCCAACAATCGATTCTCGAGATTTTGAGTGAATCAAATCCTTTAGAATGAATCCTGATGGCATATCAGACCCTGACTTCAGATAACACACTCATGTTGTTTCCAACTGTTTCAGTGTTACCATTCATAAACACTAATCTACATACTAATTTACTAATATCGAAGCCCAGTCTACGAAAGACTTATCAATATTCTGGTCAAGTCCACATATTAAAATAGATGACTTTGAAATGACCTAGAGGTTTGCTTTAATCCCCAAAGGATATAAGCTATGGCAGGCATCTGCCAAAGGTTCTTTCTGAATAAACTAAGATACCGTTAGTCTCGCAAAAAAAGTCTTAGGAATCACCCCTATTTTACCTTTGTAACGAATCCATTATTTGTTCTTAGCTAAAACCCTTACATTCGAATGAATTCGATTCCGTTGTTCGGCAAGGAAGTCTTAGGGAATCACCCCTATTTCTTGTTTTCTCGACGAAATCAAGCAAGGCTGAGTGGTAAGAGATCACGGTCCAGTTAACTCTCTACCTTTTGGGAATCACCCCTAAATTACTCAAACTTTGCGTTGAAAGTTAAACTTTCCTATTCATTCGACTCTTCTCTGTGTAGTTCCAATTACTCCCATTGGGCCTGAGATACTCAGGTGGTTCTACAAGAGTTTCAACAGAACTGGATTATTAAACTCCATTCACAGGGTTATGGCTTTTAAACCAACCTCTATGATCAGGATCCTATACAGCCCACGAAAGACTATAGGTCATCAATCTACCCTATAGACCGTAGGGTCCTGCAATGGGTAATGGACAAACCGTACTCCCACTGCGTTCGGGGTGGATTGATATACTGATCTAGTTTAGTAGTTTTTATTAGTGTTATCACCAACTGCCGGTGTTGGATGTGGACTGAACAAATCAGTTAGTAACATCTTGAGTATAAATACTTCAAGATCTAAGGCTGTGATTTATAGACTCTATCAGACTGGGTTTGACAGTATAACCGTCATTCTCTGATTTTACGAGTTTTATAATCAACCTTTACTCAATGTATTAAGATATTTCACGCTCTGAACATGTACGCAAAATTTCCAGTCCTACTTTCAAGCACTAAGTGCTAAATGTCTATATTTGCGGAAGTGGGGTGAACCGAATTCACTCCGTATCCACAAATGCGTAGGCATCTTTTAGGTAGACTTCTCGGTTTTTGATTACAACGTAAACCGTTATTTTGCAACCAATATCTTAAATGAGTTCACCAGCGTATCGTAGCACACCAATAACTATGTAAGGCAAATTTATGGTGTATCCCTTAGTGAAAACATTCCCCTGGGAGGCAGGCCGAACATCAGTCCTGAAGACTACGCAATAACCTATTTCTGAGTATGGAATACTCTATCTCTAGTGAAATCAGAGATTCCTCCAAATATTTTGGATAAACTTACCGGGGTTTCGAGTAGTTATCAGACAATGTGTCACCACTCAGAAGCTTCCACTAGCTTGTATCTTTCATATGACCCCGAAGGTCGATATGAACAAGCTATGTAACTTCTTTAAATCTATTACCCTTTCCCGATTTAAAGGAAAACTTAGGCATTGTTCCTTTGAGACAGGGTTCCTTTGAATGGGAAATAGGAATCACCCTAAGCCAGTCTTCAGATCTTGTCTTTAGGGAATATGCACTAATTAATAGTATGCAAAGAAGTGTTTATCTAAATACAGAAACCATTTGCGTTTATATTGTTTAAGATGTGTCACTAATACCTTTTCAGCAATGCCTAGTGGTTCTGACTTTATCAAACAAAAGTCCGAGTCTTGGATTCGTGCTACGAATGTTATATTCATCGTCAATAAGACAAACAAATTATCCTATTGAAACTGAATACGTTCGTTCCAACGAATCCGAAAACAGAAAATGAATTTTCTGTGATACTCAAGAATTGAATCCGAGATTCATTTCCTTATATCACTCCCACTAGTCTATCTGAAATAACTGCCCGTTGTCTATTTTATTTATCGTTTAATGCAAAGCTACCTAGTTCTTCCATAGAAATTAGCTTTTGAGAAAATTGCTAAGTATGCATTGGTCAGTGATTCGAAATCACTTTCCTTATCCTCTAATTTCCAATTCATTAATTTTCCGGTTTAGCCTTAAAACTACTTAGTTTAGATGACTAACACGTATAAACATTCTTTCCCATTCTCAACTTTCCTTAAATGGAAACAGTCTTAAACTAGCAGTTCATTTGAGTAGACACTACTCTTGAACTGTGTGATGTCTAATGATAGTGTTACTAGCTTGGACTATTCGATTTTTCTAATCGACAAATCATAAGAGCAAAGCTCCCACTAGTTTATCGGTTCCAAATACCGTTTAACTAGCAACACTTTGTTCAAATGGTTTGAGAGATCAAAATAAAGCTCCTACTATTTTATCGGTTCCAAATACCGTCTAACTAGCAACACTTTGTATTTATGATTTTTCAAAGATTAGAAAAAAATTCAGAACTAAGCTCCCACTAGTTTATCAGTTCCAAATACTGTCTAACTAGCAACGCTTTATTCTTGTGTTTCCGATAAATGGAGAAACTCCTGTGCAGTCTATTACACATTTCTATTGATTCAGAAAAACAACAAATCATAAGGCTCCCACTAGTTTATCGGTTCCAAATACCGTCTAACTAGCAATGCCTTATGTATATGATTTTCCAATTTTTCAATTTAGAAATTTTTTGTGTAATTGCACTTTTAAAATTCACTAAATGAATTTATCTGATAGTCCTATATAATCTTTTGTAAACTAAGTTCGTTCAACACGAGTGACATCCGTGACATACCTATACTATGGCAGTTAAGTTTTTAAAGGCTCAATAGAATAAATCTCTTCCGAAAAATTAAATGCATTGTTTGATAATTTACAACGTACTTGTTACTTTCCACATTTTTAATGAAGTCCTATAACTAACAGTTTAGTAGCCTAGAGATTTAGTTGTAAACAAAATGATAGAAAGTTAAATTCAAAAAATAAATTTTCACTACTAGATTTTTATTTTAGGAATAATAAACTTGTTTAAAGTCTATCCTACCATTCCAAGGATTTAACCTCACACCGTATCCGCCGCCTTTAGGGTTCGGTATCGATCTGATGACGGTTAAATTGAGACAATCTCTCTCAATGATTAAGCTTCGAGAATCGAACATCTCACGGGAATCAGACATCCCGGGCCTTAATTATTGATTACCTTCCTTTTTCTAGCCTAGATATTTCTAAAATATCCATAAATAGTGTGACCAACTATATCAGATCTCAATGTACGCCCCGAATATGCCGTCTTTAGGGTCGGACAGTGATCCAACGAGTACCTGAAATCCTATCCCTTCGGAGACCAAGCCTTGAATTTTGATAGGGGTGAAAACCATCCTTAGGGGGCCGGAATCAAAGCGGCACAAGGCGTCACCCTTCTCTCACGTGCTTGCATCTATAGTAGAGGCCGTGGGGTCGGCTGTCGCCTTCCCCGCTCCCACTCAATAATTAGAAAAAAGTGGTGAATTTACTAATTACGGTTTCGGTCTTGACAATAAGAAACAATAAATCAATGTACTCCGAACAGGGTCGGTTATGTAGGCAAGCCTACGCCGTCTTATTCGTTGGAACATATGTGATGATTGGTGATCCGACAAGAGAAGCCCGTTTAGCCGAAGGCTTATCGGCTATGCTAAGTCTTGTCGAACCACTGTAACATACATCACACGTGGTGGAGAGTCGATCAAGCCGTAGCTCGGTTGAACTCGCCCAACCATAGTTAGACCATTTCCGAACCCGTGTACAATGATTTTCCGATTTCTAAATTATCAACCAAAGCGCAATCTCGTTTCTGTTTAAGGTGGGTTCACCGAGAAGCCATTACCGAAAACTCAACGATTTATCTAAGTGGGATTCACAGAGAATCCATCACTAAAATGTAACGATTGACAAAACCCGGTTCCTCGGTTTTAATAATTAGTTACTTATTTTAATTAACTACCACATATTAATTAAAAAAGCTTTTTAACTAATTATACGAGTTATACAAGCCTAATTTATTCGAAATAAACTAGCTACATGTATGCATTGGAGTGGATTCATGATATGATGCATGTCATGGCAATTTTCCGGTTATATCATACAATTTTCGATCATACACGAAAAAAATAACGAAAAAGTAAACACCGAGATGGACCGTTGGTACCCCTGACTAACCTATTTTCTTAGGAAAGTAAAAACTTAATCTAATCTTCGAGTCTTGACCTCGAACCAACGCATCACGAACCACGAACACCCGAGAGGAGAAAGGCTTTTTAATTAAATAAAACCAATTTATTATAATTAAAACCCTTTTTATAATAAAAAAACAGTTTCCTTTTTTTTTTCATTATTTTCGGCTGTTTTAAATTATTTCCAAAAAACAATATATTTTTTTTTGCTGCCAAACGGCAGATTTTTATTAAAAAAAAACAGGTTTATAAAAAAAAATATACACAGCCGCCAAAATTAAACCCTAGCCGAGGGATAAAAAGAAAACAGACTTATAGCGACGCTTTTCAGCGTCGCAGAAAGTCCTATAGCGCAGTTTCTAATTTAAAAACAGGTTTTTAACCGTTTTTCCTCGTTCATACCTTGGGTTTCGCCTTGATCTTCAACTTCTCTTCAAGATCTTTATCTTTTCGAGCCCGGAATATAAAAAATTACAATAAAATTGCATCTTTTCATATGAATTTTCGATTACATGAAAATAAATACAAATCCTATGCTCAATTGATACTAATCAAAAGAGCTACAAAATAGATCTACGGGTAAACAATACCAACCCCAATCCATCTCTTGAACCACAACAATCACAAAGGCATACATACATGATATTTTCGATTCATAAAAAAATAATAATAAAGCAATCTACACATGCTATTCCACTCATTAGATCTAAAATTATATACTTTGATTGATAGATCAAAGGCTTGGATACCACTTGTAGGATGTGATATCGTCGGATGGATCAAGATCCACCCAATTACTGCAGATGGAAAGTACAAGATCTGTGATCTAGTCAACCAAAGCACATAAAATAATAGATCTAACCTACGAGGGGTTTAGAGTACTTACATGTTTATTGTGAATAAACACCAAGAACAATCCGAGATCCAAGATCCAAGAATTGAGAAACCACCGTCTTCCGACGTGTATCTCCAAACAACACCAAGTGGATGGTGATTCAAGCCGCTGACCTCCTCGATATGCTACCGAATAATCCCGGAGATTATCCCAACTCGAAACCCTAGTCTTTGAAGCCAAAATTCTAAGCTTCCAACACTCCCAATAATTGAAAATCACTTATGTATGTCGAAATATATGTGTGTGTTTAGGCTTGGAGAACTCTCTTTACATAGGAGAGTAATCCTTGTCCTCCAAGGATTTAATAATGAAAAGATAATTATGAAATTAATCTAATTTAAATATTAGATAAATATAATATATATCCCAAACAAATTAGGATAAATAAATATATTATCCAATATTCCATGATTTATCATTTAAGAAATAAATAATTAAATCATATATTAAATAATTATCCAAGAAAACTAATTTCTCTCTAATTAAATAATAATCCAAAAATACGCCCAATACCACTAATATATTAGGTCATCCACGCATTTCAAACACTTGGGCGAGTCCACAAATTTTTTTCCATGTATTTAATTATCTAGTCCAACAAAACAATTAATCCACATATCAATTAAATAGTCCAATCCAACTATTTAATATTATAATTGAGGTGAAGCGGCGAGAAAACATATGCTATGTTAGGAGCCACGTCGGGGACCATGGACCCATATTCGATGCTACAATAAATTAAATAATTTTATCCGTCCGGACCGAACAATAATATTCAATCTATTAATTCCGGGATTACACCACCATAAACCCGAACCCGAACTACATCGAATATAGATAACTTACACTCAACCATGAGTTGATAAGCGTCACCGATATAATCATTACATACGGATAAATCCTCCATAGACATTGCTCGTTTCGATTCGGGATATCTCCGTAAACCCTTCTTGAAACCTCTTATCCTTATTTACCATTAACCCCCTAGTGATCAATTAGTTCATAACTAATATAATATGAACTCACGGGATCGATCGATTTCTGGATTAAAAATAAGGAAATTGTCTGTCTACTTCCGAGGGAATGAATGGATTCCATATCTCGTGATAGCACGCAGACTACTCACTCATTCCGTAATAGAGCCAACGAAGTGTTGGACCACATACTATTAAGTGATCCTTTCTAACACATCAAACCCTACCATAGTCTAAGCGGTTATGTCGCGATCACCTCCGAGATTGAGATTAATCCATATATGATCATCTTGTGATTCGATAAGACTTCTCGATTACGGAATTATATCGAGAACTCAAATCAAATCGGTCGAAATTTCTATATGATTATCATCATATATAAATGCCCCACTAGTACTTTATTACCGACCGATCCGGATAAGGCACACACAGTAAAGTGTTAGGCGCATTATTAGCATATTAATCATGAGACCCATACTCGCATTAATCAACGCTACGGACTAAGTTAATTTTAAGTACATCTCACTAACTCAATCCTCTTGTGTATAGCCATACAATTTGAGTTATGCGATTACGTAAACGAGTACTTAGGTTTTTCAAGAGTGTCTTAATTATAAGCATATGTACATGCATATAATAAGATGAATTATTAATTCTTTCCTAAAACAATTAGATAATTATCTTCCCAAGGCACTACTGGCTGCCAATGTATATCGAGCCGGAGGTTAAATTTTACGATATCGAGAGCATAATTAATTTAAGAGTGGAATTGAATATTGAGTTGCATCTTTTATTTTATTGAACGATTGAATGTTGTGGTTGATTTGCAGATGGATTGGGGTTGATTGCTTGTTTCTGCTCTATTATGACGCTTGTATAATTAGTATTATACTGAGTATAAGATATATGTAATTTATTTTGCAATTTATATAACTTATTTTTGCAATTTAAATTTCATAGTAGTAGTATTTTTCTCGGATCAGTCGGCCAAAAGAAAAGGGGCGCTGCAAATCTTCAATGCAAAAATCTTCAATGGAACTTCCAGGCACTGAACGAGAATAAGCAAAAAAAAAAAAAAAAAAAAAAAAAAAGGAAAAGGCGGCTGCTGTACATGTGAAGAAAAAAAGGAAAGGCATCAAATTTCTTTTCAATTACACAAGATCAAGATGGGATCAAGATGGGCCAATGGTTGTGGCTGTTGGATTTAATTTAATTTTTGTTTTTTTCTTTTTTCCTAATTTAAATAGGTTAGATCTGGGGATCTGGCCAAATCATCCCATCTCAATGGTTTATTTTTACGCATTTATTTTCATGATCGATAATTTTGTGAAATAACCAATGCCATGGCGTTACGATCATATTCATGAATTAACTCAAGCGTATGCATACACGTAGATAATTAATCGTGATATTAATTAGGCATGTATGAGGCGTAATTAATTTAGGTAATTAATTAAATTAATTAAAACGAATGGAATTTCATCGGGATATGAAATTCACATTATAAAATAAAATTTACTCGGTAAATTTAATTTTTGGATCTAAAATTCATTCGTGGATTTTAATTATGTAGTGACTACGTAAAAGAATTTTAATAATTGAAAAAATTGTAAAATCCGGAAAAGTTGGACACCGACTGAGCAAAAGGTACGAAAATTGGTTCGGGCGGTCAACATGGCTTCGGCTCGACTCGACTTGTCCGTCCAAGTGCGGGGTTAGCCACGGGGGTCCGGCAGGTCAAGCTATCCGGCGCGGTGAGGCTCAATGGGGCAACCTTAGCCCGATTTTCAACCCGACACCACACACACATGTAAGCGACGGGTCCGGCAAGGTCAAGCTATCCGGCAAGTTTCGGCTCAATATGGCAGCCTTAGCCTGATTCGTCCCGCAGTCGTATATGAACCAACGAAAAGGACGGGTCGGCTTAGCCAACCCCGACACCGTTCGGTGAACTTGGTTAAAGCTCAGCCAGGGTTTAATACCGATAAGTTGGTGATTGCCTTTCAAGATTTATTGTTTTTCAAATTATTGAGATAAAATTCTACGATCCTAAAATTTTATCATGACTAATTAGGACTTTAAAATTCTTTTGTGAATTTTAGTTGTGTAGTGTCTACACAAGGAATTTCAAAATATTCGAAAAATTGGAAAATAATGAATATAGTGTCACTAGTTAGACGGTATTTGGAACTGATAAACTAGTGGAGATTTAAATTTTATGATTTATTGTTTTTTGAATTATTAGAAAATTCTTAAAGTCCTAAATTATTGGGATTATTGTGTAGCGTCTACACGAGGAATTTTAATAAATCCATAAAATTGGAAAATCGTGAATAAGTGACACTAGTTAGACGGTATTTGGAACCGATGAACTAGTGGGAGGATTAATTTAAATATTCACGATTTATTGTTTTTCGGATGATTAAATAAATTCTGAAAATCCTAATGAGACTACATAATTTTCAAAATAACGAGTGGGAGCGGGAAGGTGACAACCGACCCCACGGCATCTATCACCTGACACAAGCACGTGAGAGAAGGGTGACGTCTCGAGCCGCTTTGATTACGGCTCCTTGCGGATGGCCTTCACCCCTATCAAAATTCAAGGCTTGGTCTCCGAAAGGATAGGATTTTGGGTACTGTCGAGTCATCGACCGACCTGCGGCGGCATACTCGGGCCGTACTTTGAGGTGCAAAGCTTGATGAGGTCACACTCACAAGGATATTTTAGGAAATATCTTGATTGAAAAGGAAGGTAATCAACAATTAAATGGAGATGTTTGATTCTTAATTGTTTAATTGTTAAGAGAGATTGTCTCAATTTAATCGTTATTGTGCTGATACCGACCCTGCGGCGGCAGTATGATGTGAGGATAAATCCTTGGAGTGGTAGGATAAACTGCATGCATTACATCACGTTTATTATTCCTAAAATTATTATATGATGTGGTGTATGATTTGATTTATATTTCTATCAAAATTTATTTTTGCAATTACATATCATCTCAAGGTATTCAAAGCGCTAAATACGATAATTGACTAGTAATGACTTACTTAAAAAAGGAAAAGTAACAAGAACGTTGAACTCAATAATCGAGAATGCAAATTAATTCTTCGGAAGAGGATGTTCCTCTTGAGCCTACAAACTTAGGTGACATTGATGTCACTATTTGTCACTTATCTTTGAGCGAGAGACAAAACAGAATTAGTTCAAAGATGACGAAATGGCCGTGAACTAGCGGTTCATTTGAGTAGACACTACTCAGTAAAGCGTAGGATGTCTAAGTCTTGTCGAACCATCAGTAACATACATCACACGTGGTGGAGAGTCGATCAAGCCGTAGCTCGGTTGAACTTCGCCCAACCATGGTTAGACCATTTCGAACCGTGTACAATGATTTTCCGATTTCTAAATTATCAACCAAAGCGCAATCTCGTTTTCGCTTAAGGTGGGTTCATGTTAAGGCCATATTTATATGATTATTAAGGGTATATTTCATTATTATTTTCCCCACATTTGCACAATTTACATGAGAATTAAGGTTTTAAGTGTAATTATTTAATAAAGATGATTTTAAGAGGGTTGTATGCAAAATTGATGATTTTAAGTGTTGATTTAATGGAATTATTATTATTTGGATTTTATTACATTTTTGCATTGTTTATTTATCATGTAGGTGTTGATTTTCGAATGCATATAAAGAGGATAAATGAAGCTCAAGTCGAATCATAAGAGATAGAGTTGGAATTGGCTTGAAGAAATTGGATAAAGATGATGAAATCCGACCCTCAGCATCTTGGACGAGCGTTCGTGCAGCGTCCATGCCAGACGGGCGTTTGATAAAACGGACGGGCGTCCGGAATTGTATTTTACATTCAGAGAGTTCAGACGGAGGATGAACGAGCGTTTACTCAGCGTCCAGGCATTACGGGCGGGCGTCCTGAAGACCAGGCGGCGTCCGTTGCCGACTTAACCCTAACCGACTCAAATTCCTATAAATAAAGCGGCGGCCCCAACCCTAATTCATATACCAAATAATTGAGATCGCAAATTCACCAAAAAGCTGCGGCGAGAACCCTAATTTCACGAGATGCAAATCTCCCAACCAACAATCATATCCAACATGATTGTTGGCTGAAAACCTGCGGTGAGTCGACGGAGGAAGCCCATCATCAACACAACCAACTAGAGAGTTCGATGCTTTATGATTAGTGAGTTTAATTTATAGTTTTCATCACTTTGGATGCTGTTTTGTATTGATCACGTTTTGTTGGAATTAACGATTTGATGAAACGATTTATCTATATCTATATGCTTGGATCTATGTATGAAAATATATTGGTTTAAGTTTTATTTCGTTCAAGTGATGCAATTATTCGTGTTTTAAGAGATTATGCATGATTAGTTGAGTGAGAGTTTGGAAACAACCTCGTGATTTCGTGTTGATTGTATGTTTAGTTTATTTGAAAGATAAAGCGAAACCCTAGAATTTGATTGAAGATATTTAATTGGATTAGTGAATAAATCACCACTAAAAACTACATCTTAGATCACCATCTAGTTGGGGGTTGTTGGTTGATGGGTGGATTCGTTGCCTCGCTGTGTTTTCCTTTATTGTTTATTAATCGAATCGTTTAGATAAAGTTTAATTAGTTTAAGTTCTAGTTGATAAACCCTAGTTTCCTCTTTGTTTTTACGCAATTTTACGCTCGATTCGTATTTAGGCGTTCGTCATAATAGCGAGCGCCCGTCCGATGAATTTAGTTTTCAGACGCTCGTTCACTTTAGTGAACGCTCGTCCGTTTTTCTGTTTTCTTATTTTTCAGCTTGTTTTATCTCTGTTTTCTGTTTTTAATTCTTAGGTTTAGGTTTTAGTTAGTTTCAACTTTCGTTTAGATAGATAATCGTGACATAATCGTTAGAATAATTGTTATCTGAATCCGATAAACATTCCACTCCCTTAGGACGACCCGTAAACACCTATACTACGATCCTTATACTTGGGGTGTTTCGGTTTATAAATTTAAAACACGTTTTTACCGAACAAGTTTTTTACGCCGTTGCGGGGAGTCGGTAACGGTTGTCGGATTCTTCTAGTGCAATTTTTATTTCGGGTACTATTTTTTTTAGGTAATAATCTAATTGCTACGTTTTAATTTTATTTTTATTTTATTTCACTTTATCATAGTTTAGATTTTCGATTTTATAAATTTGATTTTAATTATTTTAGTTTTTATTTATTTATTTTATGTTATTGGTCGCATTAGATTTTTATTAGTTTAGAAGCCTTAGATTTAGCTTAGATTTGCCTTAGATTTTAGATCGTATAAATATATTGCCTTAATTATTACTATTTTAGGTTTTATTTTCTTTCCTGCTATTCTTTTACTGTATCTGATTTAGTTTTCAGCTTTTAAGCGGGCGTCCATCCTTTCGGGCGCCCGTGCTGTTCTAAAAATCTTCTTTCTCGCATCGTTTAAGTGATCGACGAAGCGTCTGAACTACCAAACGCTTCGTCCGACCTCTAAACACCCGTTTCTCCCCAATTGCCTTCAACGCCATGATTGATGATCTGAACAGCGTCCACTCCTGAATTTCCTCTGAGCAGCGTTCACTTATCTTTGAACCTTGATTCACTCTCTTCAATTGACACTTCTTTTTCTTTTCTCCTCTAAACCATCTAATCTTTTACTAAACCTATTCTAATCAACCCCAAAGGGTTGATTTCTTTCTTTTCCTTTCTTACGGTTTATGCAAACGAAAGTAAGAAGGGACCTCTCATCTTTGATCCCGAGCCCGAACGATCTATCCTTAGAAGAAGGCTTCTCCCGATTTGGATAAAATGGCGGATCAAGATCCACCAATGCCAAATCTCGATCCCCAAGCTCGAGTTAAATTTACTCCTTCAACAAATGCAAGCTCTGCGGCAACAACAATGAATCAAACAAGTGGCATAAATCAACAACTTCAACAATTCCGCCAAAACCACGCAATCAATCAACCAGGACCCTACACTCCATATCTAAAAACCAAGATTTTCTCGAGGACATAGACTATTCGTCCTCCCGACATGGGAGGAGCGAACTTTGATCTAAAGAACGGAGTAGTTGCTCTAGTTCGAGAATAGCTCTTTCCATGGCATCGCTTCAGGAAGATCCACACGACTTCTTGTCCACATTCGTACAAATGCTGTGAAGCGTGGCCATTATCCTGGTGTTGATTACCGAGATCGTAAAGTTGAAGCTATTTCCTTTTGCTTTGAAAGGTGAAGCAAGCGAGATGGTTTAAATCGTTAGCACATCATTCTCTCCATACATGGAATGATGTCAAAAGAGCCTTCGCTCTTAAGTGGGTTTCACCAGTGCAAGATTATGGAAATGAAACGGGAAATAGCTACGTTTGAGCGGTTGGAGGATGAGGCTGGCAAGGCTTGGGAGAGATTAAATCATTGATGAGGAAGTGCCCCAATCACGGATATGACCAGACATGAGTTGTTGGAACTGCTTTTACGAGAGGTGTCTCTCAACCTAATAGAGACTATCTTGACTCCACAACTCATGGATCCTTCTTAGGGGAGGTGATGAGGCCGCTTTCAGAGTGGCCGAGACAATAGCCAAGAACAATATGTGGTCGACTCTAAGAAGACCAATATTGTTAAGAAAGAAGGTACTCATGAGCAATCCCGATACACAAATCGTATTAGTTGCTCGATGGAATTGATAAGCAAGCGGTTGGCCAATCTTGAGATGCAAATTTCCGATTCAAATTATCTTGAAACACAGTAGGAACCGAGATGACGGAAGAAGTAAACCTAATGGATAATCAAAACCAACCCTTCCGAAACTTCAACCGTAACTGAACTAACTATTCGAGATTTCAAAGACAAAACTTCAATCAAGCCAAGTTACCACCGACCTTCAAATTCGAATTCTTTCAACTCAAACTATCAAAGGACGACTCCTAACTCTCAAAGGCCTCAAGGTGGTGGAATCAAACTCGAAACAACAATCATACCACCTCATGTGTCCCTCAACACAAATTCGATGAGTCGGGTAGACATGGTGAAGACTCTGTCTACTAGTGTTAAAGCAATTGAGAGACAAGTTGGTCGATGGCGGACCAAAGCAAGCAGCGGCACCTCACGGTAAACTTCCGAGTTATACCGAGAGAAACCCAAAGTCGATGTGAATGTTTGCACCGCCATTACACCACAATGGGAGTATGGACAAGAAGAGGAATTGAACAGTAACTCTCGAGAAGTGGTAAGAAGGCCGGACCCGGCAAGATGTCGGAAGCAGTAGCCCCTCCCGACGCCATGAGTTCGGGAGGAAATCGAAAAATCACATGCCAAGAAAGCAATGAGGAGGAGCTTAGTGACAATTCTTCGGAGGATGAAAACAATTCGGATGATGAGGAAAGGAAGGAAAGTCAAGGGCGTGCACTCGACTAAGAAAAAGGAAGAGAAGTTTGTGAGATGGAAGGATAAGGAGGACGAGGCGATAAAGAATCAAGCTACTGAAGAATGATAAAGCCCTTCCTTATCCACCAAAAGGAAAGAGAAACCTCACTAACGACATTTGAGCAATCTTTGAGTGAGGAGGATACTTAGGGACACTAAAGTGAGTATGCCCTTAAATGAGGTATTGTCCTAATGCCTAAATGTACTAAGTATCTTAAAGAATTCAGTGAGGAGCAAGAGGAAGCTTCTGGGCATGGTCAAGAAGTGTTTCGAGAAGATTGCGCAATGGTTTCACAGAAAAGTCACGTGCGAGGTGACTCTAGCGAGACCTTCAATATCTTGCGAGATTGAAGGCCATTTGTTCGAAAATGTCTTATGCGACTCAGGGGGCCTCTATTAATGTGATGCCATTAAATGTTTGCAAAAGCTCGGACTAGACAAAAGAATGCGAGAACGCCCCATTTCTCTTCGGATGGTAGACAAATCTAGTCAATCTTTGCAGATCAAGGTTGTGTAGCTAATGTTCTCCTTCAAATTGAACATTTAGTCTTCCCTACCGATTGGGTTATTCTAGACTATCCACCGATAAGGAGAGATGCCTCTAATTCTAGGCCGAACCTTTTAGACACTTCTAACGCTCTCATCGACTTACGCAAAGGACATTACTCTTAGAGTCGGTGACACATCCGCTGTCACCTTCACACGAGGACACATCCTGAAAGAGCCGTAATTGATGAAATATCGTTTGTTGAAGCCATATATGAGGACGGAGGAGATGCTTATTATGAAAATGCAATGGAGCTTACAGAGATAGGTGTTTTTGAAGTCATGGACATTGAGGATCCGGTGATCGCGGACCATCTTCTAATTCATTTCCAAACTGGCAGTAGGCATTGACGAAGTCATCTTCACTCGCTCATACCGAGCTGTTATTGAGTTAGAAGCATGGAGATACCCAAAGAACAAACGATAATCTCAAGGAACTGAGTCAGGAAGACTTCATCCCTGGTGAAGAAGAAGCTCTGATGGGTAGTTGGGACGAGGTAGAGTTTTGGAGAGAAGCTACTCATTGGGAAGTAGATGATTGGGAGGAGTTAGCAGAAGAGCTTAAAGACGAAGAGTTAAGGAAAATAATCAATCACAAGAAAAGGAAGCAAGTGTTGACCGGAGGATTCCGATGGATGATTTGATCCAGTACCTTTCTGGGGTTGAGCCTCGGGAAGATGAGGTGTTCTCATCACAACCACTTCAAGCTCATAGGGAGAAAGGTGGCCCGTTAAAGTCTAGTATTGAGCAACCACCTACGATTTAGAGCTCAAACCGGCTTCCAAAACACCTTAAGTATATCTTCCTTAAGGATGGAGATAAATTGCCTTTGATCATTTCTTCAAACTCAACCTCGAGCAAGAAGCACGGTGATAAAGTGCTTAAGAAAACATCCTCGCGTTCGGTTGGCAAGTGGGTGATATCCGAGGATCAGCCTGGACATATGCATGCATAAAATCCGAACGGAGGAAGGAGCTAAAAGGTGAGACAACCTCGGCGAAGGTTGAATCCGCATATGCAGAGGTTGTCAAAAGGAGGTTATAAAGTGGCTTGACATGGGAATCATCTATGCAATCGCCGATAGCGAGTGGAGTCACCCCTACTCAAGTTGTGCCAAGAAGGCGGTATTACGGTTGAAAAGAATGAAAAAGGGGAGGAAGTTGCCTACGTCTCGTGGATCGCTCTGAGTGCAGATAGACTATCGTGATCGAATGAAGTCACCGCAAAAGATCACTTCCCTTACCCTTCATTGACCAGCTAATTGAAAGACCGAGTGGTCACAAGTATTATTGTTTTCTCGATGGATATTCGGCTACTTCCGGATAGCCATTGACCCTAATGACCAAGAGAAGACCACGTTTACGTGTCCATCAGTACTTTTGCTTTCCGTAGAATGCCATTCGGTCTATGCAATGCACCCGCGACTTTCAACGGTGTATGTTGGCCATTTTTGATGGACTTGTTG